>RJWK010038080.1:0-20976 GCA_004363435.1 Platanista minor
GCCAATTTCTTCCTAGTACTTTCAAAACGACCTCTCAATTGAATGACTTCAACAGGTGCTTTTTTTCTAAATGATTTCTGTGCAAAAATAAGTATCACCAAAGGTCCATAAACACAGTCCTACCAGAACTGCTTTAATGAATTTCTGGATATTTTGAGAGAACATTAATTCTTTCTTCCTAAATAATCTCAAACTTCACCCCTCTTCTCTGGCCCCACTACCAGTGCCTTAAGTCCATGTCATCACCTGTAGCCAGAGCTACAAGAGAGCATGGGCTTTGGAGTCAGACAGACTTGAGTAGTGGCTCTGCCACCTACTAGCCTTGTGACCACTGATGAGTTATTTAACTTCTTTTGAGTCTCAATTTCCTCCTCTTTCAAGTGGGGAGAAAACAATAGCGTTACCTTCATGGGATTGTTGAATAATTAAAATGGGAAAATGTATATAAAGTATAGAAGAATGCAACGCCTGGCATGTAGTAAACACTTTTTCAATACTGAGATACATGGAGATATAAACACAGAGCAGAGATAACTTCAGGATTTCTATTTTGGAGGGATGTGGGGACAATAATCTGGTTGGAAAGCGGCTTGAAACTATTGATATTTGCATAGCCTGTTTCATTAGGTGGCAGAAATGGCCATCAGGGGAAGCACTGAAGGAAACTACAGGGCTTTTAAGCATCTCTCCAACCATTCCTTAATGCAGGTTCTGATACAGACATAAAGACAGAAATAGGATCTCAAGGAGGACACATCACTCCCCTGCTTAAAAGCCTTTGATAACTCACCACTGTATGTTGCTTGAAATTCATACTTTTTATAATGACTTCCAAAGTCTCATACAATTTAATCACAACTCTCTGGTTTCCTCCACTGATATCTCATCCCCTAGCTGTATTAGGGGTTATATATACCTGTACCCTATTTACATTAGACTGCTCACTCTTCTCTAAACATGATACACATTTCCATTCTTCTGTGTCGTTGATCATGTTACCCCTTCTACCTGTATTGCCTATCGTCTTCCATGTGTGGCAAATTTCTAACCATCATACAAATCCCAGATACAAATGCCACTTTCTTAATAAAGTCTTTCCCAATTAAAAAAAATACCATAATTACCGAAAATGGTAAACGGAACAATCAAGAAGCAGTACAGATTTGGTGTATTCAGTTTAATAAAGTAGGGTCACATTAATCTAATTTCTAAATTGGGAAAATTACCTCCCCAAAGTGGTCACGTTAAAACCAGTTTCAGAGGCTTCCCTGGGTGGGGCAGTGGTTGAGAATCTGCCTGCCAATGCAGGGGACACAGGTTGGAGCCCTGGTCCAGGAAGATCCCACATGCCGCAGAGCAACTAAGCCCGCGAGCCACAACTACTGAGCCCGTGTGCCACAACTACTGAAGCCTGCGTGCCTAGAGCCCATGCTCCGCAACAAGAGAGGCCGCCGCAACGAGAAGCCCACGCACTGCAACGAAGAGTAGCCCCTGCTCACCACAACTAGAGAAAAGCCTATGCGCAGCAACAAAGACCCAACGCAGCCAAAACTGAATAAATTTATTTTAAAAAATAAAAAAAGAATTTAATTTAAAAACAAAAAACCAGTTTCACCTTCCAAATGAGTAAAGTTTCAGTTACCTGGAAATTCATTTGTGTGTAACACCTGATTCTCTGATTACTGAAAATAAAAGGGGGCTTCCCTGGTGGCGCAGTGGTTGAGAGTCCGCCTGCCGATGCAGGGGGCGCGGGTTCGTGCCCCTGTCCGGGAAGATCCCACATGCCAGTGGAGCGGCTGGGCCCGTGAGCCATGGCCGCTGAGCCTGCGCTCTGCAACGGGAGAGGCCACAACAGTGAGAGGCCCGCATACAGAAAAAAAAAAGAGAAAAGGGACATTAATATACCTTCCTTTCTTAAGATTCAAAGAGAAAACACACACACACACACACACACACACACTATGTATACATATATATATATATATATATAAAGTCATTAATATATAATATTAATATTCTAAAAATATATAATATCCCAGAGCTTTATTCATTCACCTAACCAACATACAAATCGTGGTCACTCATTCCACGTCTGTGGCTCCCAAAGGACCTCAAAGAGTTAATGTGTTGTTTATTTCACACTCCAGTTTGGAATGCTACTCTTCCTTCCACTATTGGAGTTCTGTTTCAGCATTACATGACAGAGCTTCCCTAATGCCTGCCTATGGGGATGCTGGTAATGATGCCATCTGACACTTATCATAATTTCATTCAAGCTCATATTGCTTTTACATTGTATTTCCCTTTGCCATTCTGGCTCCTAACTGCCAGCAGCAGGCTCAAATTTTACCTCAACGGGAGCATTTCGGCTTGGGGAGAGAACATAGCTCTCAGTGCCATTTGTTTAATAGTATACATTACTGCAGGGGGAGGGTTCTGACCCAGGGCCACGTCCCCTGCATCCAGAGTATGGGAAATTTCAAGGGCAAGACAACAGCCCCTGCAGAGATATGAAAATCCTTGCTGAACAGCGAAAAGTGAGAGCGAGAGAGAATCTCAATGGAACCTGTCACCCCAAAGCAAGGCTGAGCCTGAGGCATCTGGTCAGACCCAAGGCAGGAAGGAAAACAAGGGGCCCCCTCAGTTGCCAGACAAGTGCATCATAACCATCCTTCCTCCCAAACGTCCTCCGCACAGGTAATGCTACGTAGGTTCTAAGTGCTAATCAGAGACGCCACAAAATAAGGTTTTAAAGAAGGCAGGTGACACACGCAGGATAACAAGAGCCAAGGGACAGAAAAACAGTTTTAATTCACCCGAAGATATGTTCCCAATAGAGCCTGGAAACAGAGACGTCTACATAATGAGGGAAACAATAAAGCAGCCCTGTGAGGAACGATAGTTGAAGATGGAGAAGTAATAACGATACAACCTGAGGTAAAGAGGGAAGGGTATTAAACTGCGAATTTTCAGGAAGCACTCAGGCTTCCTGCTGTCAAAGAAGTTGAGGATATTTTCAGGGTTGGGGTAAAGAGGCAAGAAATGAAGTCAGCAGAAAAACAATTTAGTGGACTGGGCAACGGTGGGGGGGCAGCAGGCAAGGTACAGGATGGAGAGGGAACATAACGAAACAGAAGCTTCTGAGATACGGGGAAAGTGTAACGTCAGGTCCCACAGTGGCCCCTGACACCTTCAGCACTTGTGCCAGATCCTCATCAGTCGTTACCTCCTCTCCCATCCACTCCGGCAGGTCTGGGGAGCTCCCTGCTGCCTCTGATTTCTCAGGGTTCACATTGACTACTCTCCCATCACGGTTGGCCCTATCCTACTAGACCAAAATTCCAAAACTTTCCCTCTCACTCGACATCGTATTCCTTCCCAGTGACCTTTCCAGGTGCCTGGAAGTCATCCGCTTTCCTCAGAACTCTGGTTTCACAGAGTGGTCCATATGAGTAGGTGGGCTGAGCACTCCCCTGCTTCAACTGAAAAAAGCCCCACTTTTGTCCGTTTGATATATATTCAGGTGCAGAGTCATTCTGTTCAGAAGGGTGTCACTGTTAATAAAGGTCTGAAAACTACTGTGACAGAACCATGAGTTACTCCCACTGGGAGCTTCCCCTTGAATGGAGCACTTGACTAGCTGACTAGCCTCTTTCTGACCAGGATGCACATGGAGGATGATAGGTTTTGTCAGATTGGTCTGTCAGGGCCTCCCCCATTACATTCTATGGGCAGCTGTACAAGGTTCGTACTAGCTCCTGGTACAGGACTGCCAAGATCAGGCTCAGTCCGTCCTGGTAAAAACAAAACAAGACAAAACTTGTTCAGAGCCCTCACAAGGATGCATTGGCAAAAGACCATCACACAAAACTTTATCAGGAGCTCCCACCGGGATGGCCAGGCATTCCAACATAATGTACAGTCTTCTTGACTTCTCTGGGGTTGTACATTTCTACTTTCACCACAGCTTCTTACAATCCTTCCTGGCTCTTCTACAGACGTGTGTATTATCTTTAAATCTCCAAGGCTATATAGGCTGAAGGCATCCAAACATACCGTGTGTATTTCCAAACACCTTGCACTCTAAATCTAGGCCCCCTCCTGCAAACCAGCACTTCGTCACAACTGCTAAGTACTTAGTTGCCCCAAATTTCAGGAGATTTGAATCTCTCTTCTTGTGGCTTTTATATTTTATTCTCTCACCGAGCTAACACCACAACACCAACCTGATAGAGATACTAACGATGGATTAGACTGTCATGATATCGATAGGCAGGCTCCATATTTCTTAAATGGCCATTATTTATTTCTTTCTTAAGAGTATTTATTATCTCCTCTCAAAATCCAAACTCCCTAGCACCACATTCAAGGTCCTCAGTTATTCTGATCCATCAAAATCTGCACCCTTTATATCCCAAGGCATCCTTCTCTCAGTCTCTATTCTAAAAACCCTGGACTACCCGACAGTGCTTAAACTTTTATACCTTCCTTCCTTTGTTCCTGCTGTTCCCTCTCGTCATAATGCCCTTCCCCACATGCTATGCTTAGGTCAAATGCTACCTCTTCCTAAAATTTACCTGATCCATCCAGTGAGACTTAACATTTCCTTGCTCTGTGCCACCACTGTAGTTTTTTGCTTATAGCTCTCCTGAGTACTTACCATACTCTACTTTCTGGGTGTGTACTTCTCTGGATTTTGCCCCCCAATAAGTGGTAAGTCCCACAGGGTAGAAGCCAGGTCTACTTTGTTTCACTTTACCCACTACAGCCTCACAAAAATACTTCTTTTCAATGTCAATCCCTGGTCATAACCATGCTCATTTTAGCTTATGACTGAGGAGAGCCTTTAAAAAATGTGATTTGTGGGCTCCCCTGGTGGCGCAGTGGTTGAGAGTCCGCCTGCTGACGCAGGGGATACGGGCTCGTGCCCCGGTCCGGGAAGATCCCACATGCCGCGGAGCGGCTGGGCCCGTGAGCCATGGCCCCTGAGCCTGCGCGTCCGGAGCCTGTGCTCCGCAACGGCAGGGGCCACAACGGCGAGAGGCCCGCGTACCGCAAAAAAAAAAAAAAAAAAAAAAAAAAAAAAAAAAAAAAAAAAAAAAAAGTGATTTGTACACCTGATTGATTGTATATCTATTTTGAAGAACACTTTTGCTACACGTATTTTAATGATTCAAGAGGACTGGGTGAATCCTTTAATCCAGGACTTGATTGTAATGAGTGTACCATTGGCAGACGCACAGAAATCACTCATGTGGAAAATGCTGTAATGGAACTAGACCTTATAGTGTGAAATTATTCTTTTGTTTGTGGTTCTCTTCCAGGGATTGCCTCAAGAGTTGACAGCATACATGAAGAAATGGCTTTTCTCTGTTCTCTACTCCTTTGAAAACAAAAGCTCTTAACTTTGGAAATTCCATTTTATCAGCTGATTTAGCTATGCACATGCTAGTTCAAGAAAAAAAAAAAAGCCCCCTAAATTGAGTCCATTCACTTAAAAATTCACTTAAAATATGAAGCATTTTCCCAATGCAACATTTTAATGTTATTTATTTATGCATGTATTTATGCTCTACCTAATTCCACAAAGGAGTTTACAGTAAGAACACACTTAGTAAGCTAATGATAAATATAAAAAGGGAATCGGGGACTTCCCTGGTGGCGCAATGGTTAAGAATCTGCCTGCCAATGCAGGGGACATGGGCTCGAGCCCTGGTCCCGGAAGATCCCACAGGCCACGGAGCAACTAAGCCCGTGTGCCGCAACTACGGAGCCTGTGCTCTAGAGCCCGCGAGCCACAACTACTGAGCCCGCATGCCACAACTACTGAAGCCCGTGCACCTAGAGCCCGTGCTCCACGACAAGAGAAGCCACCGCACTGAGAAGCCCGCGCTCTGCAACGAAGAGTAGCCCCCGCTCGCCGCAGCTAGAGAAAGCCCACGCACAGCAAAGAAGACCCAATGCAACCAAAAATAAATAAATTTGTTTAAAAAGGGCATCGGGACAAAACAAATACAAATTACACATATTAATCTGTTGATTTACCTATTTATTGTCTGACTCTCCCACTTGACTATAAGCTCCTAGAGGGCAGGGTTTATATCTGTTTAATTCACCACTGTATACTTAGCACTTGGCATGCAGCAGGTACTCAATAAACATGTGTTGAATTAATGAATTTTAAAATAACATTCTATGTAGACCACAAAGCAAAATTAAACCTCAAATTTTAGGGAGGGAGACGCAAGAGGGAGGAGACATGGGAACACATGTATATGTATAACTGATTCACTTTGTTATAAAGCAGAAACGAACACACCATTGTAAAGCAATTATACTCCAATAAAGATGAAAAAAATAATAATTTTAGATACGAACTCCCTGGCAGTCAGAACAAAAAAGGAAGGTGGATTTAATTCTCAAAACGAATAATAGCTCACACAAGTTTTTCAGGTGAAACAAATTTTTCTCTAGAATTCAGTTCCAAATAAATTGCTCTTATGGGGTTCATAAGAGGCAGCGAGTTGTATACAGAATGATACGCTTGTCAGTCCTTCTCCTGCTGCTCTTTGGCTGTTTCTTATCACATACTTTGAAACCAGCAGAGGCCAGAACATTAAAACGCAAATTGGGTAGAAGGGGTGGCTCCAGGGAGACCCTAAGAAAACAGAGATCTCTTGATATAACATACAGCCTTCTGGAGACCTGGCTTGATTCAAGCACAGAATTTTACATTCTTTTAGGTCTTCCATACTGTGAACACAATAGTTCCCATATACCATGTGCTTACCGCCAACTGAGCAATCATTTTAAAATATCCAGTTGCATTTAGCGAGTCTCACTTCTTTCCCACTTGTGTGCCTTTGTGTTTGTTGCTCCCTTTGTCTCTAGAGAGACTTTTCTCTACCTTACCAGCATCTGCCGAATTATAACCTATCTTTCAAGATTAACCAGAAGTGCTATATTTTTTTCCAAACACTGATTCTTTGAAATCCCAAGTTATGGTTTAGCTCCTTTACTTTGTATTATTTGATTCTGCTTTCTAGTAAAATCATCTAGAAACTTTGCTTTTATGTCAGGAATCCTATCTTGCTCACCTCTAAATTCTCCAAAGGACTACCATCCTATGTTGCACTAATTAGGCAATTACAAAATATCCAGTTGAATAACAATGGGTTGGTAATTGTGAGATTTGGTTACTCTGATTCAATGAAGCTCATTCAGATGATCACACTGGCAATTAGGAGCAATCCAGAAATCACGGACATTTTTTAAAAGATACTTTGAAAGTAGTACCAGTTGGCAGTTGGCCTGTTGGGGGTAAACAGGAAAGAACATTTATGAATACGGGAACTACAATGTATAGGACAAAAAGCAGGGGTCCACCAACCTCTGAATTTAATCACTGCATAAAGCAATCTTACTCAGTTTTGTGGTCACAAATTATAATCCTGATCCTACACTGACGATCTGTCTTGTTTGGGAATTTATAGTCCATCTATATAACATAAGCAAGTTATGCCATGAGAGCTGCTATTCATTTCCCTCAATCCACTGTCTGGCATTTGCTGTAGTGAACCTAATGACCAGATACACTGCTCCTCACACAGTGGCTTTGAGGTTTTTTTTTTTTTGGAAGAACCCCTCTGTGCAACCTCCCCACAGGAAGACTTGTTGGATATCATCGGCGATCTCAGTTTCTTGACTTTGTGCACAGAGACTTCCAGAAGCCTCAGGGCAGCCTATGCTCAGTTTTCATGTTGGTTCTATAACCAGTGCTGGACATCAAGATCTGACCATTGCATCTCAAACTCATCCTACTGCCCATGCCTCTCAATCTCCTCCAGTTAGGCTTAACTTTCACAGAAGTTGTAGACTGTTATCAGCTGAATGTATTGTATCTCTTTTTGGCAATCTTAGGTTTCATGTGGGGTCTGAGAGTGCCCGTGAGGCCAGTCAGTCAGAAGATGCTGCTACTTCTGGAGGCTGCGCTGAGCAAGAGAGAGGGGAACAAGGATTGCAGGGGTGGAGGGACCCAACTGCTCTAAAAAAACAAAAAAAGATAACAGCATTACTGAGATACAGTTCACATACCATACAATTCTCCCTTTTAAAGTATACAGTTCAGTGGTTTTTAGTATGTTCACAGAGCTGTGCAACCATCACCACAGTCTAATTTTAAAACATTCCCAGTTGGGAGACTGGGATTGACAGGTATAATACACTGATGTGTATAAAATGGATGACTAATAAGAAAATAAATAAATAAACATTTTAAAAAACGAAGAAAAACATTCCCAACTGCCTTTTTTTGGGGGGTGGCGGTGGGAGTGGGGGGGAAACCTTGCAGCCTGTGGGATCTTAGTTCCCTGACCAGGGATTGAACCCAGGACCTCGGTAGTGAAAGCACAGAGTCCTAACCACTGGACCGCCAAGGAATTTCCCCAGCTGCCTTTAGATGACTGTGTTTGCTCACAAATGGGACTGAGAAACGGAGCAGCCAATGTGAGTCTAGGCTCACTGTAGAGGGCAAAGCGATGAAATATCATGAATATCACCATATATGAAGGCAGCAACATATACACTAGTCCTAAGTTCTGTTCTTCTGGTTTGTATTAAAGTGACATGCCATCCATCCTTTTTTATACCTGAAAAAATGTAATTATGAACTGCAGGTACATTCAGCTATCTCAACATGAGTAATTAAAAACCACAAAGAAGATAAGCTGAGTGTGGATACTAAATATATCAGCTGAAAATTGGATTTCTGCTGGGTTCTACCCACTTAGTCTTCTACCAATCAGAAAAATAAAGATATATGGATGGGATCATTTTTTTTCTGGTCATCTTTCAAAATTACTATATGCACTACTTTTACTCATAAGCATCTTCTTTTACTTCTATGTTAAGGATTCTAGTTTTGGTCACCAGCTGAAAAATCCAGAGTTCCTATGGTTGCTAGGGAACTAAAAAACATGATTCTTCAAGCTCTTATAATATAAAGGTATAATTAATTATACACTTGCTTACAGGAAAAGAAAAATAAAGACATCCAAAGACTATTTTTCCCTAAAATGACATTAACTAACGCAATCATTTCTATATGGGAAAACAATAACATTACACAGGGAACTAGCAGTAAACATGATAATAGGAGAATCATCTGAACTTCCTATTGTTCTCTCCCACCCTCGACCTTTTCAAATCTGTTCTTCATGATGAAATAATCCTGATTTGGCCCCCAATGCAAAACACATTCTTCTGTTACTGCCTTCAGTAGTAATATGTCATTTAGCCCCTCTCCAAAATTAGAAACGAGAAGCTCATTAGAGTGGGTTATGAAATTTACTCCTGACAGAGTCTCAAATTTGCTATTAATATTTCATTATTGTGATTGCTGATGGTCTCAGGTTCAGGAGGAAGCTTTTCGGGAATAATCAATCTCCTGTCTTTATGAGAAACATTATTCATAGACTTATGTAAAAGGTCTGCTCCTTCATTATAGTATAACCAGCTAACAATCTATCTGTGTGTGCCCATCTGACCTTGCAATTACTGGCTTATCTCTATGATCCATTGCAATGGAGTTATTAATTCCACTTCCTTAAGACTTTTATTCTTTTGCTCTGTAGGTCAGCCAGGGAGAATGATCAAGATCCCATTAATAACAATTATCAGCAACTCAGGAGGCATGTGGAAAACAGTCTTTCAAAACGT
The DNA here is from genome assembly GCA_004363435.1 of Platanista minor. NCBI lineage: Eukaryota > Metazoa > Chordata > Mammalia > Artiodactyla > Platanistidae > Platanista > Platanista minor. The sequence continues at coordinate 9,718 of RJWK010038080.1, forward strand.
GAGAATCTGCTCCTGAGGAGAAGTAAGGGTAGATAACACCAATTCCAGGAAAACCCCTTTTCTCTAACTCAGGAACATCAACTCCAAGGTAGCAGTCTGAAATGAGAACAAGAAAATTCAACAGCATCATGGCTCTCAGCTGGAAATGGACCGATATGTTTCTCATGAGCCTTCTGGCAAAATCCCCAACTGTTCCCTTTAGCCTGTTCACAAGGGTCCCGTTTCTTGCATGGTTTACCACCTCTCGCCAGCTACTAAGAGAGAGAAAGGAGGCGCGTCTCCAAACTACTGCCCCCAAGTGTCAGCTGTACAAACACTAGTGCCCAGTCTTCCAACTGTGCTACAAGCACATTCATCCAACTTTATTTATACCCTACTTGTCTCAGTCAGTACTGCTCTTAGAATCCCTTCTACTTCAGGGAAGCACGCATTCCTTGGAAGCTGGAGACGGTGAAAGCACAGCATTAGATTCTCACAGTCCTGAAAAGACTCACAAAAGAACACCTTGCTCAGCATACTGCCAGTAGGCAGGTTGTGGAAACCATTCTGAGCTAGTTCTGCCCACCTTCTCTTGTATCCCTCTGTGCAGGAAGGACACTGAAAGTAGGAGTAATTCTGCAGAAAACAAGGGTGGGATCACACCATGGATTCTAGATGCTCCTTTTTCTCACCATTTATTCTTGCTACCATCCCGGACCAGGCTCTTCTCACCTCATAAAAGGGCAGAATTACTTCAAGAACCCCCTTAAAAGCTTCACCTGCTCTAGCCACCATCACTGCTATTAGTACCTCCAGATTATTTTATTTTGTGACGACACAATAATCTAGAGCAACTCCCTTCCTGGTTCCTAGTATAGTCATTTATTCAAGAACAAGTATTTATTACACATCTACTATTACCCAGAGACACTCTAGACACTGAGGATAGCACAGAGAACAAAACAGACCAAAATACTGACTCTAATGCAACTCGCATCCTAATTAGGAGAGTGAGATCAAAAAACAAAAAGCAAACAAGCCGGGGACTTCCCTGGTGGTGCAGTGGTTAAGAATCCGCCTGCCAACGCAGGGGAGACGGGTTCGAGCCCTGGTCTGGGGAGATCCCACAGGCCATGGAGCGACTAAGCCTGTGCGCCACAACTACTGAGCCCACATGCTGCAGCTACTGAAGCCCGCACGCCTAGAGCCCATGCTCCGCAACGAGAAGCCACGGCAGTGAGAAACCTACACGTCGCAACGAAGAGTAGCCCCCGCTCACCGCAACTAGAGAAAGCCCCCGCGCATCAACTAAGACCCAGCGCAGCCGTAAATAAATGAATAGATAAATCAATAAAGTAAACGTTTATATAACATGTCCGATGGGATGGTGGTCCAGGCTACAGATGGCAATAACACAGAGGTGCAAGACAACAATTGCTAGGGAAAGGGTTACGGCAGAAGGGAGAAGCAGTTCTGGCTATCTCTTGATCTCTCTTCCAAAATTTATTTTTACTGCCCTGTTATGTGTGTTTACCTATATTCTTACGGGAAAGGATTGGGCAGGATACATAGTAGAAATAAATAAATACATTTATCCTATCGTATTATTTCTAAATTCCCCCGCCTGGTTTTTAGGGCCCTCTGTATTCTGATCAAGATATACCTTTCAATATTTCAGTCTCGAATCACAGATTGAAAAGATTATTTAAACCTGTTACATCACTCTTGCTGATGGGCCTTGGCTGGCTGGGCATAAACTTCTCTCTCTAGAGCCCCTAACACATTTCCCGTACAGAAATGTCATAGAAGGAGTCTAGTGCATTCCTACCAGTTTATGTGAAAATGCTCAAGATAAGCCTTGCCCATGAGTCTCTGGATGCTGGAGGCCGGGTGGATAAGAGTCCATTTCCATTAAAGGAACAGTCTGACAGGACAAGACTTAAGTTCAAAGGAAGAGGCTGGGGAAAGTACATGAATGACAATTATCCATAAACACATGTGCCCCCATTCCCAGCCCTGGAGGTCAGCACACACTGGCTACGAGGGAACCGGGCGAACACTACTCAGGAAGGGAACCTTTCACTTCATGCCACAGGTCAGCAATGTGTACCGAAACTTGGACCCAAATGGTCATTCCCCAGAACTGATTCTTGCTCTCTGTTGAACAAGAGGTGAGAAACAAAAGACAGACATCTGAGACCTTCTGACAAGGAAGCCAGACTTGGCTGGGAAACACACAAATAAGAAAGGCCATGACAAAGAGGAAAGGTACACGCATAACTATAAACGATTTTTCTCTCTCTAATCTGTGCCCCAGAAAAGGACAGGTCATCAAAGGGCCCCGAGAGAAAGAACTTCTTACAACAAAAAAAATCAAAGGCCGTATGAGAAAGAAGACTTATTAGGTCTTGACTTACCAGTTCCAAGACTAGTGAGTCAGCGAGAAGGAAGGATTTCTAGACTAATACCTGAAGTCTAGAAGATTAAAAAAAAAAAAAAAAAAGGAGTTCCTGGTAAAACTGCAAGGAAAACACCTGTCTACGGATGGCATATATGGATGAGTAAAGGCAGTTGAGATGGGTGATATCATACCCAGAATGTATGGTACTCTAGGTTTCTGAGCTTTCAAAAGAGCAGTTAGGAGGGAATAAAAAATCACTGTGATACACTTGTATCCAATAAACACTGTATAATGATCAGGTTGCCAGTAGAGTTTAGAGTGTAAGAAAATGGCATCAGATTTCTTCAGCACAGGAGAAAACTAGTAAGAGTCAACTGACCGAGGGCAATAAACCATCTCTACTCTACTTATAGCCAACACATTCCAGGGGAACGATGCATAGAATAAAGAGTGGGAGTCTGTATTCGTTTCCTAGGGCTGGCATAACACATTACCACAAATTGATGGCTTAATAAAATGACAGCAGTTTATTCTCTCACAGTTCACAGACCAAGGTGTTAGCACGGTTGGTTCCTTCTGGAGGCTCTGAAAGAGTATCTATTCCTTGCCTCTCTCCTAGCTTCTGGCTGCTGTCAACATTCCTTTGTGCTCCTTGGTCTGTAGTTACGTCATGTTCCCCACCTTCACATGGCCTTTTCCTCCACATTTCAAATTTTTCTCTTATAAGAATACCAGTTATTAGACTTAGGGCTAACCCTAAATCCACGATGCTCTCATCCCAAACTCCTTCATTACAGCCACAGAGACCTTATTTCCAAATAAGGTCACATTCACAGGTACTGGAGGGAAGGACTTGGAAGCATCTCTTTGAGGGACACAAGTCCACCCACTACAGTTCTGATCAGAGAGAGGTAAACCTCCAAGAGCTGCTCAGGAGAAGCAGTTCAGCAACTAACTTTACTTCTTTGCTTTTTAATTAACTTTTATTGGGGTATAGTTGCTTTACAATGTTGGGTTAGTTTCTACTGTACAACAAAATGAATCAGCTATACATATACTCCCTTTTTTTCGATTTCCTTCCTACTTAGGTCACCACAGTGCCTTAAGTAGAGTCCCCTGTGCTACACAGTATGTTCCCACCAGCTGTCTACTTTGTACATAGTATCAATAGTGTATACACGTCAATCCCAAACTCCCAGTTCATCCCACCACCACCATCGCCCCCGCCACTTTCCCCGCTTGGTGTCCATACGTTTGTTCTCTACATCTGTGTCTCTATTTCTGCCCTGCAAACCGGCTCATCTGTACCATTTTTCTAGGTTCCACATATGTGTGTTAATATACGATATTTGTTTTTCTCTTTCTGACTGACTTCACTCTGTATGACAGTATGGAGATCCATCCACATCTCTACAGACGACCCAATTTCGTTTCTTTTTATAAATTTACTTCTTATCAAAGAGCTAGATATCCACTGGTCCAGGGGAATTATTTTTTTAGGGGCTTGGCTCTTCCAAGGGTTTCTTTGAAGGAGAGAGCTATTGACTCCAAATTTATCAAGAACGCTGTCCCTGAGGATGTTACATCTGCAATCTGCCCCAACCCTCTGGTGTTAATGGGTGCAGGCGCTTGTGGTTTTTGTTGTTTTTTTTTTAACCGAGGCTATTTTCTTTCACAAAACCTAAAACAATAAAACCCTAATGGGTGCATACATCGTGGAAGTCTGGAAAAAAGAAAATGTGTGATGGTGACATCAGCACCTTAAATAAAACTAAAAGCGGCTAATGAGTCCAATCATGTGTCACTGTCAGTGTCTAGCTGTCTGCCACACACTAGGTACTCAATAAACACATATTAAGCCTGAATGAACAACAGATTTTTTGTATTTAAGCCCACATTCATGGTACAATTGTGAGAGTAGGGCACCAACAAGGACAGAGCTGTAAAACAGACTGCCAGGCAGACTGGGTCGCTGTGCTCAGAAAACTTATACTCCACAAGCAAACCGCTTCTCTCCTGCGTGCCTAATGCAAAACCCAAACAAACAACAACAACAGAAAAAAACGTGGGCGGGCTTCCCTGGTGGCGCAGTGGTTGAGAGTCCGCCTGCCGATGCAGGGGACGCGGGTTCGTGCCCCGGTCCGGGAAGATCCCACATGCCGCGGAGCGGCCGGGCCCGTGAGCCATGGCCGCTGAGCCTGCGCGTCCGGAGCCTGTGCTCCGCAACGGGAGAGGCCACAACAGTGAGAGGCCCGGGTACTGCACAAAAAAAAAAAAAAAAAAAGTGGTCAAAGACATCAGTGATTGCACACAGGAACCAATAAAATTGAAGGTGCTTCTGGCTGCCAAGTTTGGAATTTCAGGAATACAGCAGATAGAAAAGTGGATTCCAAAATATGGCAGAATGCCAGGTGTAGACAAGCATCATATCTGGAAACAGGTTCCCTTCGTGTCACATTTCACGTCAGTGCCAACGACCTGTGGAATCTATGTTATTTATATATTTTTGGCTGTGTTGGGTCGTTGTTGCGGTGCGCCGGCTTTCTCTAGTTGCGGCTACTCTTCGTTGTGGTGCACGAGCTTCTCATTGCGGTGGCTCCTCTCGTTGCGGAGCACGGGCTCTAGGTGCGCGGGCTCAGTAGTTGTGGCGCACAGGCTTAGTTGCTTCGTGTCCTGTGGGATCTTCCCAGACCAGGGCTCGAACCCGTGTCCCCTGCACTGTCACTGCGCCACCGGGGAAGCCCTACACGTGGAATCTGTGATCCGAGTACAGACACATACACTTCATCCTAGGGTGAAAGTATTAAAGGGAAATAGCCAACAGTCCTCATACTCCCTATTATAACAAAGCCTCAAAAGATGTATTAACTTTTCAAACAGGATGGCTATAATAGAACACAAAACTAAACAGCCCACTAGCCCTTTCTATAACATTATATGACATAAACCAAAACATTCTCTATCCTGTATGCTGCAAGTTTTCAATGGAGGAGGAACTCCATAGAGTCCCTTATCAAACACTTGTCATGTTCCTTTGGGTATAAATACCAACAATGAAGAAGACCTAATCTCCCCTTTATAACTATGTGGTTTCTAACATTGCTCCTCTTATGGCTTCTGTGTCAGTAACAATGTGTAAAAATTAAAGAAGCCCAAGCTGCCCTGGTAGAGAAAAGTAGTAGCCTGATATTCAAAAATACCCTTCAGTATTACCCAGGCTGCACTACACTGTAAAAATCTGGGCTTTTTCCTCGGACTGCTTGGAAATTAGAATAGGCCTGGCTAGAAAAGTCACTCATCCATAACTAGAAGGCAACAAAACGTAATCAAATGTTCCTCTGCCCATGAAAAGTGTGTGTGTGCGTGGGGGAAGGGTATTTCATTGAACCCTATAGATCCTGCAGTGAAAGCCCTATAATGAAACACAAATTATGCTGCCTTTGAGCAATAAACTGGAGGGCTGACACCTTAACTTGCCTTTTCTGGGTGTGTGCCTCTTTCTAGCAATTAACCATGATAGTTTTATTATGGTCCATGGAACAGCTAATCAATAGGGTGGGATGCCGGTTCCATTCCACAGCCGGTCCTGTGTGCCTGCATAATGCCCATGATTTTGCTCCCAGCTGTTCAGTCTAATCCATTTATGGCTGTTTATGGCTCACGGTCAGAGAAATCTTCTATTTACAGCTCATTCATCATTCTTAACATTTTCACAAATCCAGGCCGAATGCTCTCAGGGTAGGAAATAAACCCAGACTTCCCCAAGCCCCTTTGCCATCTCAGCACACCAAACTTCCTTCTTCCTCTGAAAGGCTCACAGATCACATTTTGTTACATTCCAAATTTACCTTAAACTGGTTTCACCTGACCCATGAGATTATGCTACTCGGAATTTAGAAAGCAAGTGTGTAATTCTAATTTCTCTTCTACTTCACAGGAAGCTAGTTGACTGTCCTAGAACTGGTTGTCCCAGTTCTTTGGAAGTGAGGTAAGGATGGGTATGGATGAAAGTCAATAACCAGTGTGAATACTGCCGTGATGCTAACAGGAAATCAGACTAAAGAATCAATGTCTTATACTCCAATAAAGATGTTAAAAAAAAAAAAAAAAAAAATCAATATCGCTTCAGAATGTCACCAACAGAGTATCATTAAGTTCCACTGAAATATTCAGTCCAAGTCTAACTTCTGGTTTTTTTTTTTCCAGATAGAGTACTGCCACAGTCTCGTACCTCTGTACATCATTTGTGAATACAAGGGAAGGGAATGTCCCTTGAATGTCCCCTTTTGAAACCACTGCTCTGAAAGCCTGCTGAGACGTTTTAATAAAACTTAACGAAATCTGTCTGAATTGGGGGGAAAATGCAACACTATGTAACCTAGGAGTCAATACCTTGCAGCCAAAGACTACCAGAAACACAACTGTCACTGAACGAACCTAAATGTATTGGTTTATTGCAAGGAGGGCACAGAACATCATGGGGGACAATGGGGGTGTTTCAGTGAAAGGAACACGGTACAGAATTTGGGCTTGTGTTGGGTGACTCTGGAGACGGTTTAAGTACTCAGGCTCCTGCTCTGGATTAAGTTCTCTCGGGAAACAGCAGTGATTTTTATGAGTGGAACTCAGTAATTTTTACGTAGGAGGCCCAAGGAATGCAGTGGGGCTAAAAACGAATTGGTGAAGAAGTAGCAGTCACTCCTATTCACCAGCGCAGGGAGACATTTGGTCGTTCTCATGGTTTGGAAAGGGTTCTTATTTTTGTCTGTGGTCAGACATGCTTACAAAGTAGTCTTGTTTTGTCTTCCTCTCTCACGATCACAGAGTGACCTGGTTTGATGCTGGTGTTCTGAGAAATTATTTGACGTTGAACAGAACACCTACATCTACATAAGAGTGCCAGGACAGCAACAGGTACTAAGCATTCAGAGGCCATGCTTTTCTTACTCATAGGTTTTGTGGAGGGAAGAGAGCTGTCATGAAATCTCATAAGCAATGATAGAGTTTTTCAATGCCAAACAAACAAACAAACAACAACAACAAAAATATATACATAAGCACATCACAGTACCTGGTACCATATAGCTCATGCTTTCTGAAAGAACCCTGGCCTGTTTTCATAGTCTCTGAAATACTGACACAGATGTCTCTAGTTCTCATAGTTTGGGTTTCTCAGGACTTGTTTATGGCTGCTGATATGAGCCTCCTTTTCTGTAGTCTCTTTTCTTACAGAACGAAGACAAAAAGTAAAAATACAAGGAATAAAAGATACATAATAAAAATAAGCCATATTTTGAAATTAGGAAAAAGAAGTTTTTTCCCCATACTTGTTCTGCTCCAAAGAAGTCCATACTCTGATAAGTATTTTCAAATGTGTACAATATTCCTTATTAACCTAGACCAATGAGAAAGATACAGACACATAAAAGTAAGCATTCCACGGAGAAATACTGAAGAAAACAAATATCCACCCCCGGGTACTTCCATCCCAGGTCTAGTACAGAGCTCTAAGGGCCATTTCAGGAGAAAATTTCTCACCTTCCAAAACATCCTTTCTCTTTTTAAAATGAGTTTTAACTGACATTGGTTTATAACATTATGTATCATGTAAACATTATATTTCTACTTGAACACACTACAGCATTCTCTACCTCAAAAATTTAGTTTCCATCCATCACCATACGGTTGACCTCCTTTATCCATTTCACCCTCCACACCCTTCCCCTCTGGTAACTACTACTCTATTCTTTTTATCTACATGTTTGTTTTTGTTTGGTTCTATTTATTCGTTTATTATTTTTATACTCCATATGAGTGAAATCATACAGTATTTGTCTTTCTCCATCTGACTTAGTTCACTTAGCATAGTACCATCAAGATTCATCCATGCTGCTAATGGCAAGATTTCATATATTTTTATGGATGAGGAGGATTCCATTGTATATATAATATAGCACATCTTCTTTATCCATTAATCCACTGATGGGCACTTAGGTTGTTTCCACATCGTGGCTACTGTAAATATTACTGTGATGAACACAGGAGTGCATATATCTTTTTGAATTAGTATCTTCGTACTCTTTGGATTAATACCCAGAAGTAGAATTATTGGACCATATGGCAGTTCTGTTCTTAATTTTTTCAGGGACCTCCATACTGTTTTCCATAGTGGCTGCACCAATTTACATTCCCACCAACTGTGTAGAAGGGTCCCTTTTTCTCCATATCCTCACCAACACTTATTATTTGCTGTCTTTTTGATAATAGCCATTATAACAGGCTTGAGGTGATATCTCAGTGTGTTTTTTTTTTTCTTCTTTTTTTTGCTGTACGTGGGCCTCTCGCTGTTGTGGCCTCTCCCGTTGCGGAGCACAGGCTGCGGACGCGCAGGCTCAGCGGCCACGGCTCACGGGCCCGGCCGCTCCGCGGCATGTGGGATCTTCCCGGACGGACCGGGGCACGAACCCGTGTCCCCTGCATCGGCAGGCGGACCCTCAACCACTGCGCCACCAGGGAGGCCCTCAGTGTGGTTTTGATTTGCATCTCCCTGATAATTAGCGAGGTTGAGCAACCTTTCATGTGCCTATTGGCCATCTGCATGTCTTCTTTGGAAAAATGTCTATTCAGCTGCTCTGCCAGTTTTTAAAAACTGGATTGTTTGGGGTTTTTTTGTTAAGTTATATGAGCTCCTTACATATTTTGGATATCCATCCCTTATCGAATATGTGACTTGCAAATACTTTCTCCAGATTGGCAGGTTGTCTATTTTGGTGATGTTTTCATTTGCTGTAAAGAATCGTTTTAGTTTGATATAGTCCCATTTGTTTATTTTTGCTTTTGTTTCCCTTTTCTGAGGAGACACGTTAAAAAAAATCCGCCTGATGGCAACGGAAACCCAGGAGAAAAACTGCCTCATTCTGCTATAGCTCAAGGTATTAATAAATTATCTCTACTAGGATTAGTAACAACAGAACTTCCCTCAGTTATGTCTGGGGTTTATATATATACCAGCCTCAGGATACCCCAAACTAAGAAATTAAGTTAAAAAAGATCTCAGGTTGGTAACAACTCTTCACACCTAGAAAAAGCAAATCCTTCTCTTCTCAGGAGGAAAGCATCCTTAACCGGGCCCCTCAAAAGTCACACAAAATAAATTCAGCCAGAGCAACACCACGCCCAGAATTAGAAGAAACAAGAAAATACTTACTGACTCAAAGACTTAAGATATCAAAATCTTATGATACAAGATAAAAACAGGCAGATCTGGAAAGAAACAAAATGTAACATCTAGAACTAAAAATGTGACTGAAATTACAACTCAGTGGATGAGCTAAACTGATTAGATACAGCTGAAGAGAATAAGTAACCTAGAAAATTAAACAGAAATAAATATCCAAAACAAAATACAGAGAGACAAAGCAGGAAAAAAGGAAACAAAGTCAGAGATATAGAGGACATAATGGGAAGACTTTCTATACCTAACTAAAGTGCTCAAAAGAGAGAATTATGAAAATGGTGGAAGCAATATTCAAAAAGATAATGGCTGAGAAGTTGAGAGAACTGATGAAAGGTGTGCATCCTCTCCTTTGGGAAGTATGATGTATACCAAGGAAACTTGGACACATTGTGATAAAACTATAAGACACAAAACCTAGAGGAAAGATCTTAAATGCAGCCACACAGAAAAGATGGGTAACTTACCAAGACATTTGGACTGAGAATAGGATTCTCCACAGCAACAATGAACTACAGAGGACAGTGGAACAATACCTTTAAAGTGCTGAGGCAAAGAAATCAACCTAGAATGGTGTAGGTATCAAAACTATCTTTTGAGAATGACAACAAAATGTCAAACAAAAACCGTGTGTACCCCTTTTTCAGGGAGAAAGCAAATTATCCCAGGTATGTGACTAAGGTACAAGGAAGAATGGTGAATAAAGAAATTGGTAAACAAATGGGATAATCTAAATAAGCTGAGACAGTAAAAATAATAATTACTAATTATGGGGATTTGAAAAGTAACACAAAGAGCAACAACAGTACCTAAGTGTTTAGAGGGGGTGATTGGAGTTCAAGTGTTCTAAGATCTTTGTATTGTTTGCTGGGGTTTAAAGATGCTAATTATGTTTAGAATTTGATATATATGCATGATAAACTTTTAAGGCAGATAATATAGAAGTAGAATGTATAATTTCCAAACAAGTAGAAGGAAAAAATGGATTTGTTTTTAAAAACACAGTGGCTCGGGCTTCCCTGGTGGCGCAGTGGTTAAGAATCTGCCTGCCAGTGCAGGGGACACGGGTTCAAGCCCTGGTCCGGGAAGATCCCACATGCCGTGGAGCAACTAAGCCCGTGCGCCACAACTACTGGAGCGCGTGTGCCACAGCTACTGAAGCCCGCGTGCCTAGAGCCCATGCTCCACAACAAGAGAAGCCACTGCAGTGAGAAGCCTGCACACCACAACAAAAGAGTAGCCCCCGCTCGCCGCAACTAGAGAAAGCCCGCACGCAGCAACGAAGACCCAACACAGCCCAAAGTAAGTAAATAAATAAATGAAATCCATTTTAAACACACACACACACACACACACACACACACACACACACACACACACAGTGGCTCTAAAAGGCGGCAAAAAAAGTAGGAGAAAACAAGAAGCATAGAAAATGTGAGACAAATAGAAGGCTTAAAATAAGATGGAAAGGGCTTCCCTGGTGGCGCAGTGGTTGAGAATCTGCCTGCTAATGCAAGGGACACGGGTTCGAGCCCCCGTCCGGGAGGATCCCACGTGCCGCGGAGCGGCTGGGCCCGTGAGCCATGGCCGCTGAGCCTGCGCGTCCGGAGCCTGTGCTCCGCAGTGGGAGAGGCCACGGCAGTGA
>RJWK010038081.1:0-20978 GCA_004363435.1 Platanista minor
CCTTTGCCTCACTGTATCTGAACAGTCACTAAGTTCTTTCACTTTTGTCTTCTAGATGTCTCTCAGACACACCCAGTTCTGTCCTTGCTGCTGCCACTTAGATCCTCAGCACCTCTGCACACCCTCCATCCCCTCCCTCACACTGCAGCCAAGAGTGATCTTTTAAGTGCAAGTACGGTATCGGTGTCACTGCTTCAGAGTTTGTGCCTTTCCCTGAGGACACAGACCAAATCCCCACCAGGCTGCCCTGCTCCTCCGATCTTCCTGCCTTTCTCTCTCGGCCTTCCAGGTCTCTGCATATGTCTCCTCTGTTTTCCCCAGGTAGCGAAAGCTCAGAACAATAAGGGCCTCAAGGAAGTTTTCCCTCATTTTCCAGATTAAATCCAGATGCCCTCCCCCTCTCCTTTTGTGCACATTTCACAAGCGTAATTCACTGTGCAGTGAGTTGTTTGGTTCTGGCCTCCCCCGCCACGACAGCCAGGACTGTACGGTCTCATTGAGTAGTACCTCAGCAGCGCTTAGCCTAGAGCACTGCAAACACTAGACGCAGTATTATTCACTGTCGACTCCAACGCCCCATCTCAGCGTTCACTTCTCCCCAGGCTCCAGAGTCATTTATGAAGCTACCCTACTCTAAGTCTTCACCTCAGTATTTAATAATCAACTTAAATGTCACATGTCCCAAACTTCTCAATTACCCACCAGGAAACCTACCCCTTCCCCAGTCTTGCTCGTAACAATAAACATCACCACCGTTCAGCCAGTTTCTCAGGTGGAAGACAGTTAACTGGAGCCACCGCCCTGGATTCCTCTTTCCTTTACATCCACATCCAGACCATCAGAGTGTCCTGTTGACGTCACCTCCCAGTCCCGAGTGGTAAGCATGCTTGTCACCCCACCTCCACCACTGCCACGGCAGCACAGGCCTCTGTCTGCTCGTACTTGGATGCCCACAGCGGCCTCCTGCCCGGGCCTCCTCACTCCCCCGGCCCCAGTCCGCCACACAGGGCAAGAGCATCTTCTTCTCTGCATCCACGGTGCACACCTGGCCAGTGACCAGCAGGAAGTGTCTGGTCACTCTGAAGGGCTGAGTGGGAATTTTCATTTCAACGGGATTCTTCGGCTCCATACCCGGAAACTGTGAACCTGCATTTCTGAGTCCTCCATAGGTGACTGATGACTGATCCACCAGGCACCTGAATCCCTCTCCTCCAGCACGCAAGGCTGCCCCGCCTGCTGTCACTCAGGATCCGCGTCTCCTTCAGGCACGTGGGGACCCCTCACCACCCGCAGACTTGAAAGAGCGAGAAGTGAAGCCTCCGGGGAAACACGAAGGGAAGCCAATGCTACATGCTTTCTCTTCAGCAGAGAAAACCATCGCTTTACCAGAGCTGGCCCGTAACTAGAGGCACAGCATGCCCAAACTTGGTGAGGCGGGTGAAGGACACAGAATTCTTCATTTATTACGCTCCCAGAGCTAAAACACTCATTAATCCGTAGACTGGAAAAACTTTAAAGTTGAGCCTCATCTGTTATTAAACCTTCCTGAAGATCACGTGCAGTGGCAGCTGGACACAGCGCTCCCCCGTCCTGTGGTGGTTGGAGCAGACGCGGACCCCAGGGAACGGCTGGAACATCAGTAATGAAACGCAGGGGAACCCTTGGTCCCGTAACAGATTTAGCAACAGCGTTGGTCCTGAGCAAAATCGTTTGGGAATGTGACATCAAAACAAATCTGATTTAGTCTGTTAAGGATTCGAGTTCCACCTTTACGTAATTTAATGAAAAAACAAACAAAGAAACAAACACCTCGGGAAGGTAGCAGCATATAAAATCACCAAGCAAGTTTACAATAACGCTTCACGCTCTAACCACTGAGCAAGTTACGATTCCTGTAACTTTATGGTAATATTTTCAGTCTAATCTCTGACTCCCGACAAGAACTTTCATGCTTCCTTTACAAGATATTTTCCTAAGTTTAGGCGTTCCAAAACTTTCATCAGGATAAAAAACAACAGCTTTGTAGTTTACTTAACATGAGTCATAGTCCAGCTTTTAAAAATAACAATCAGTACTCTTTCACCTTCTTCACATAAATACAAAAATAAAACCAAATAATGAGAGATTTTTCCTTTGGTTACTCACTTCACCAGATGCTGAAATCCTGGGCTTCTGCCCTACGTCCTCCCTTCTGCTCGAACTCCCCGAGTCGGATAAGAACAAAAAGACCTCCGAGAGCAGCGTGGAAAGCAGAGTCATTAATCGTAGCAGGTGGCTCTACCTCATGATGTGGGAGACTCTCCGTCACCCTGGGCAGACGGGGAGGCCCACCCCACCTCCCTCCCTGGCTGCTCACCTGAGCGGCTTGTTCTCTGGGCCCGTGTCTGTGAGGCCCATCTCCTCCAGTTTGCGGCGCCGGTACAGCTCGTAATGCCTCGTGTGCGTCTCGTCTCGCAGATCCTCCATGTTCGTACAAATGAGCATCTCCCGGAGCTTGACAGAGTCGCAGTGGCTTTCATTTTCCACTAGCCGGTAAACAGAAACCAGCAACACCGATTTTTAATCCTGACATACAATTAGTATTTGTTGAATGGACGAGTAAATGAAAACACATTCGAAATAACCCAAACAGCGAAATGATCAGTCTGATTAACAGCGACGGTTGTTTCATACAAGTAACCAAGGAAGCAACTCTTGTATTACACACACCGAATTATAGGTGATATTGATTAACAGAGGTTTGCTTGAATTTAGGATAAACAGGAAATAGGAAAGAAATACATTCTTTTCTGTACCATGTGCTCCAGTCATTTCGCTGGTATTTTGTTAGCAGTTTATAAACTCTCCTCAGGACATTTCACATTCCGCCTGAAAAGAGTACGTAATATTTTTTCCCTAAAACTTCAAGGTGGTAAATTCTGCACACTCGGGAACACCATCTGTGCCTGCTGTAAACATCCAATTCTTGTCACACGGTTGCCACATTTGTGATTCCGAGCCACATATGTTACTGTGACCAAGAGTTTTAAGCACAATTATTACCTTTATATTTTCTGTACATTAAAAATGTTAAGTTTTGTCAATATTTTCCACTAATTACAAAATTTCTCAATTTAAAAAAAGCAGCACTGGGAAACCAGTGCCAGCAGGGGTGATCCATTCCCCATTAGCTAGCATCATGAATGAATGAGCCAGACAGTGCTAATTACTTACTCATTGTAGAGTTGGATAAACGCTAAAAATTTTTAGTTGGCTGACTGGTTTGTTTGGGAAATAGTTGGCAATACTTTGCTGAGTAAAAATATATAAATTTACAGAGTGGTTTATTGTGTCCCGGAATGATCTAGTACTTAGTTTACGTGTACTATGTTCAAACAGTACTATTTACACTCAAATTTTGTTCAAAGTACCCGACCAGTGCTTCCCGCCTTCTCAATGTCCTGGTGCACCCGGGCAGGTCACGTGATCTAAAGCCAGGAAGTAGGGAGGCTGTGCCTGGCCTCTGCAGCGTGGCTAAATCAGAACAGAGCCAACCCTTCTGACAGCCAGTCGTAACCCAAAATCGGCATCACCTCCTAGGACGCATGAAATGCAACTTTCAGGCTGTCCGGCAGCACACATATCCGTGTTTATCTCCTTTACCTTGTACGATGCCCCAAGGGTACTGGCGAGCTTTGACCATCTTATCTCCAACTTTCACCTCATGCGTACTTCCTACCACAGCAAACGGCAAGTGTCCCTGGAAAGGAGCCAGGACATCAGTCACATCTCAGAGAAGAGAAAATGTACTGAATAACAAATGTGTTAAAGCCAAATGATCTGCTGTGCCTTAGCTTTTGAAACGTGCCCTGTGAACATGGGTTCACAGCTGTTCACGTGTATCCTAACTGTTCTACAGAGTCATCTTCAGGCCCTAGAGAGAGAATTATTTACTGAGCGTGCCCCACACGTATTCCTATTTTGCTGCAAGAATACAAAAACAGAACTCTAGCACAGGTATCATTTCCCTCATTATTATCTTGGTCCTAAAAGACAAAGATAACGTTGAGGAAATCACACATACACACAAACACACACCCCATAAAACCAAAGTATATATATATAGCGTGTATCTACATATATAACACTAATATAAAATAATATTTAAGTCCCAAACTCATGCTAAATACAAATGTTATAGAAATTTAGAGGAGGGAGAGGTCTCTTTGGGCAGGAAGACACAGCCCAAACTGGAGACGGATCAGGCAGAATAGGAAGAACTAGCACAGTAAGGAGATAATTTTGAACAAAGATACAATAGCTGGATTTAATGGCAGTGAGTAGGCTGTCCTGTCTGAAGCTGAGGATTAATTTAGGGGAAAAGTCTAATGTAAACAATATTATGTTTAATATTTAATAATTGACAATATTTAGTCTCTTCATTGCACCCCTCTGAAAACTTATTCCAGGTGGGCACAAAAAACAAAATTAGATACAAAGACAGTTTAACACACAGAAATTAATATCACTTCCTTTACATTAGTCAGCTTTCTATATATTTAGTTTAAGTATCTTAATATGAACAAAGTATGAAAAAATCAGAAAAGCAAAAGGGGAGAAATGGAACAAACAGGTACTGAATGTGGTCACTGTGTCAGCCAGTGAACAAAGCTGTATCCTCACAACAACCCTTAAGACAGGTATAATTAACCCAATTTCATAGATAAAAGTTAACAGTCTCAGGGAGGTTAATAATTCCCACAAGAACACATGGTAAAGTCTGACTCCAAAACCCATGATCTGTCAAAATATAACCAAGTATTTAAGAAATCTGGTAGCCTCAAGTAACACAAAGAACTTAGTCATCCTCAATTATATTAAGTTATGTATAATTAAAATATACTAAATATATTCTATATTAAAATATAAAAAAGTTATGTGACTATTTCATATGTACCTGTGACCCTGTAAGGGAGAATGAGCTTCAGTACCAGATTAGAAAGCTCTCCTTAAAGATTTTAAGATCCTAAAGCATTCTGAGGGAGGCCGTAACGTCTTCTCATGTTCTTAAAAGACAGGACAGAAAGGAATCTTTCTAAGGCAATTAAATATGGTTCCACAAAAGATGAATCCCGGTCTCACAGATATATCACTTCATTTAGGTGAAAGTAGGGAGGAAAGAAAAATGCTCAAAAATATATTCTCATTATACTTTTCCAACTCTAGAAAATAAAACATTTCCCTCTACTGGACTCTTTCAAAATTCACCTTGTTTTGGAAGACAGAAGTGGAAATACATTAGTAACAGTGTTACTTACTTATAAATCACTTTTTTCATATGTAAAACAGAAATAATATTCAGATAAGAGCTTACATTCATTGAAGCATTGATTTTAGCAATAGCTTCATCATCTGTTGGGAACTGGTATATCTGAACACCATTGCTGACCAGTTCACTCATGAGCTTGATCTTAAACTTCTGTAATTCAGTTTTAGAAATTGCATCTGCTTTGGCAATCACTGGTATAATGTTCACCTATTAAGAATAAAGAGAAACAAAATCTCATGATTGAGGATTTATTTTTTAATCCTGAAGTTTTTGCATTCAAAACCACTCAGTCCCTGACAAATTTCCTTGACCTAGATCAGAGGATGGGCAAACTACAGTCCGCTCACTGCCTGTTTATATAAATAAAGAGTTACTGGAACACAGCTAGGCCCATTCGTTTACACATTACATATTTCCTGTGGCCACTTTCATTCTATAATAGCAGAAGTGAGTAGTTGGATCAGAGGCCCGTGACCTGCGAAGCCTGAAGTATTTATTTACTACCTGGCCCTTCACAGGAAAAGCTTGCTGACTCCTGACGTAGAATCATTGGCTTCATTTTTACCAGATACTCGTGTACAACCACTCCTACAAATGCTGGCCTTACAATAACTGCTTTTAAAAAGCAGAGCTCTGGCGCTTCCCTGGTGACAACGGTGGTTAAGAATCTGCCTGCCAATGCAGAGGACACGGGTTCAAGCCCTGGTCCGGGAAGATCCCACATGCCGCGGAGCAACTAAGCCCGTGCGCCACAACTACTGAGCCTGCGCTATAGAGCCCTCAAGCCACAATTACTGAGCCCACGTGCCACAACTACTGAAGAACTCAGGCCTAGAGTCTGCGCACCGCAACAAAGAGTAGCCCCCGCTCGCCGCAACTAGGGAAAGCCCACGCGCAGCAATGAAGACCCAACGTAGCCATCCACCCATCCATCCACCCATCCATCCATCCATCCATCCATCCATCCATCCATCCATCCATACATACATAAAGCACAGCTCTTATAAAGTTCGTCTTTCATCTGAATTCAGGTTTAGAAATCTCACATTTTCTTCTCTCAGTCTCTGACAATTCCATCATACACAAAATAAATAAAATGTAAGCCGCGGGCTGAAATCAGCTGCATAATTCATTAAGAATTTTTTATTTCATAATACTCTAAGCACTAAGTAATCAGGGCGACTAATCTCAGCAGACCTACGGAACAGGCCAAGGGCCTCCTCCTGCCTCTCATTTAAGCAGGTCCCTTTTCCCAATGACTTCATCTGACCTGCACCCCATTGTCAGACTCTTACCCAGAC
Organism: Platanista minor; assembly: GCA_004363435.1. Lineage (NCBI taxonomy): Eukaryota > Metazoa > Chordata > Mammalia > Artiodactyla > Platanistidae > Platanista > Platanista minor. The sequence continues at coordinate 6,610 of RJWK010038081.1, forward strand.
GTTGAAAGGAGGAGATTTTACGAATACCAACTAAAAACGTTCACGACTCAAAGGAATAACTTTCTCGGCATTAGTATGTTTTTTAATTATTTTATTTTATTTTTGGCTGCATTGGGTCTTTGTTGCTGCGCGCGGGCTTTCTCTAGTTGCGCCGAGCGGGGGCTTCTTTTCGTTGCAGCGCGCGGGCTTCTCATTGCAGTGGCTTCTCTTGTTGCAGAGCACGGGCTCTGGCGCATGGGCTTCAGTAGTTGTGGCACATGGGCTCAGCAGCTGTGGCTCGCGGGACTCTAGAACGCAGGCTCCGTAGTTGTGGCGTACGGGCTTAGTTGCTCCGCGGCTTGTGGGATCTTCCCGTATCAGGGATCGAACCCGTGTCCCCTGCACTGGCAGGCAGATTCTTAACCACTGCACCACCAGGGAAGTCCCCCTTTCTCAGCATTATTTAAAAGTCCTATCACTGGCCCGAGAGGAAGAGATGTGGGGTCCTGAAGACCGACTGACCTGCGACGCTAGTTCTGTGTGATTAATGTCCCCACCAAAGAGTGATATCTCCACAAATTCAGGGGTTTGTAGGTTTCTGGGGTTATTCGTTTGTTTTTAGTGAAAGACTTCAGGCTAAGTAGTCACGTGTGTCAAGAGAGTGAGCTATCAATGTAATTTTCAGAATGAAAGTGAAAACTAAATATCGTAATTCCTTTTCTATTCTTGTATTTTTCTTCTCCAATTTCACACTGATTTACTGTGTACATTTGGGTTTATTGGTCTTAAATACGTTCCAAAGGAGGTAAAAGATTTTTCCAACTATCCATGAAATAAACTTTTCAGCAATTGTGGGTAAACAGCTTTGAAGATAAATTAGTCAAAGTATATAAAAATTTGATGCCAAGTTCTTGATTTCGGTATCATATAACATTGATACATAGATATTCAATAAATTATGCCAAGTTAGTAACGTCTAATTGATTCCACTATTAATAGCAGAAGCAGGCCAGTGTACATACCTGACGTTAAGCTTTTTGATTGTAGCACATGCGCCTGAAACTGACCTTTGCTGAGGCATCTATTTCAAAGACATCCATTCAAATAAACCCACTGCAGCTGCGGACATAGCTACTGGCTACCATCAGGTAAGGAACCGGGCAGCCGTGCCTGGAGGACCCCCTTTCAGAAAGCCTAGATGGCTGAGCCTGGAGCGACCTGCCTCTCCCTTGCCAGCCCCAGTTCCCACGCTAGTGCTTTAAAGTCACCACCAAAGGCGGAACCTGTGAAACCCCAGATGCCTCACCCTCAGACCCTGATAGAGGCTGAGCCCAGGTTCACGACCCCCCCCTCCCTCCCTCCCAACTCCCACCCCACCGTGTGGCCTTGAGTGTGCTGTGCGCCCTCAGGACCCGTAGGGACAACCCTTGCTCCTCGGAGTCCCCTGAGGCTTGTTGCTGATGTGCATCCTGGGACCCTAGGAGCCAAGAGGGCCGGCCCAGCCACGACAGTGGCCCTGGCGGAGGGGGACATGGCACCACCCACACAGGAGGTAACTCTCCACGTGGAGGGAGCCGCGGAGCCCTGTAGTAAGAACAAGACACACTGTCGATTTAGTCCACCCTCACACCTGCCTTCGAGGTAGATACTCTCCTGGTTCTGGTTTGAGAGGCTGGGAGACGGACGCTCGGAGGGTAGAAACCTGCCAGGAATGAGGGGCGATTAGGTGGCAGAGCGAGTACTGCAGGCACCTCTGCCGCCACCAGACAAGAGCAGCCTGAGACAGAGCTGTACGCTCTTGCGTTTACGTCCCTTGAATAAGATGGGTTTCCCGTATCAGACTCAACTATGAAAACAACCGGCTAAATGGTTAGAACATCTGATCAGGTGAACAGACTCTCACATGAGCTTCCTCCAGGCCCGTCACAGCCTGCGGACTGCGGTGCTGGTCAGAAGCCAGCCCGTCTCTGCACCGATGCTGCACCTGCTGGCCCGCGTGCCTTCCACACCGACTTCCGTACAGAAAGCAGCAGTGGCCAGAGGCCCTTGCTTTCCCAGTCCTAGCTCACGAAATGCTCAGCCAGGTAACGGAGCTGCATCCCTCACATCGTCAGAGGTCACAGGAGAACCCTGGAGACTCTTTTAGTATAAGACAGTCGTCTTTAACTGTCTTTTAAACAAATAAAAAAAATCTGAAGTGAGTTAATTTGTGGATACTATTTTTTACAGCTCCCTGAATTTATACATAGCTCACTGGCTCAGAAATTCAAAAACAGGTTTTCTGGATACGGTTGAAATAAACATGTAATTTACTGTAACACGTGGTGAGACTTTAGACCTTGCTTTTCATCCGTGAGCTGCGTGTCCCGTAACAGTGTCACACGGTACAGTCAGCGTCAGGGAAATTCCATAGTTAAATGAAAATGCATACCCATATTCTGGCATGCAGTTTAAGCACTAAAAAAGAACTAAAATTGTATGCTAATGCTTTTTCTTTGCATCTCATCTCCCAAACTGAATTTCTCTGTAAAATATCCTAAAATTGAAAAGTATCAAATGTTTTTAAAATGCACAGAATAAGAGTTATGACACAGGTACATATCATAAAGATATTTTAATAGTTCCAAGTGAATGAACTTGAAACTGTTAAAATGAACTGAAGCACGATGGTCGGTCCTTTTCCAGACCCACCTTGCTGTCCAGGCTCTTCATGGTCAAGAGATCCAGTGTCTTCAGAGAGTGGCCTGTCGGGGAGATGAAGTAGAGGCACACGTGGATGCGAGAGTCGTGGTAGTTACGGAGCGAGCGTTTGATTTTCAGCTCTTCTTGGAGATAGGCCTCAAACTGAGCGTCGATGTACTCAACAATCGGTTGGTAGCTGAAAAGAACAATTATTTAAATATTTAATACAATATGTTCATGGTACCTTAATAAGGTATATGCATAAATCTAAAGTTGGAGATCTGTATTTTCACCAGTGAACAGCTGCTATCTATGCTATACAGATAACTTAAGTAATAAAACAATGTGCAAACGTGCAGGTACAAAGGCAGTACTTTGAAACCATCAGAACAACCTGTGCTTTAAACCATTTTATAGAAACAACACTGAACGTACACTAATTCCCTCTCACACTCATTCACACGCTGGAGCCCTTCTGGCACGGCTTCCCACACTTGCCAGGCTGCTGAAGGAGGGGAGGCGTCTAATTGCAACCAAACTGGACATGCCATATTATTCTGCTGAGAGAAGGCAGGAGTATCAGCAACTTAAAAGATACTTCATTCAAATTCCATGACTCCCTGCTTCTGAAATCGGATCGTGAGGCGTGGAAAGCAGTAACGTAGTAAGGAGGAAGGGCACACCCGCGTGGAAGCGCCTAACTGGTGACGCAGGCATGACTTTATTCTCATTTACTTACAAGCAAGGGACCGCCCGTCGCAGCCGACACGCGAGTCCTTGCCTGGACCCTCCTCCCGCCTGGCGCGCCTGCCCCCACAGCTGTTCCAGGCTGTTCACCCTTCAGGGTGCAGCTCACGGCACGATGCACTGCAGACGATAGTTTGTGAACGGTCCACTTCATTTTGGTATGCTAAATCACCACCTGTGAACCTCAACTTTCTATGCGTAACTATTCTCATCAGGCAATCTGGGCTTCCAAGTGAAAACAGCAGCAAACGGACCCTCTATCAAATTCCCTGGACACCTTTACACTTATCCCTGTAGCCCCCAAACGGAGCAGTAACTGTGCAGTTGAGGTACTAATAAATGTGCAGTCAGTGGAACTCCTGGCCCTGCCAGTCCTCGAGGATCATCACCTCCTTCTTTCAAACTCATAGAACCCCTGTCGTCCCCAGGCAGGTGGCACGCAGTTGGGGACAGAGACGGGACCTTATGCTTCTGTGCTCTCCACACAACAACACAACAGCACGCCTTCACCACATCACATGTACTATCGGGAATACCATCCTTGGGAAACTGGTCTAAATGTGACCCAACGTGATGCCATCCCCCAAATAATAAAACAGTAAAAATTAATCTGTAAGTACATATTTAACATAAAATTTCCAAAGAAGCTTCTATTAATGACTTAAAATAGATCAATTATAAATAGCCATAAACACTCCTCTATCTGAATGCTTTGCATAATGCCTGTCATAAATGAAAACCATAAACATTTTTTGTTAAATAAATAATAATAACATTAGAAATTCTTCCACAAGTATTTTCCTCTAGGCTTCCGTTTCCAATTCCTTACAGGTTCAATCTTCAATGAAATGAAAGACACTGGCTTAAAATACAAAAACCACCTCCTTTTTCAAAGTACTCATAAAGGGTGAGGAAGTAACCACGTCAAAACTGAAGAGAGTAGAAACAGGGAGGTGAGCAGAGGACCAGAGCGGGCTTGCTAAATGGGCCAAATGCAGCCAACGTTCCTTTGTTGTTCATAGTCTGAGGCTGCTTTTTTGCTACCAGCAGAGTAGTTTGGACAGAGGACATAGGTTCTGCAAAGCTTGAGATATTTACTTCTCTGGCCTTTACAGAAAAGGTGTACCAGCCCCTGCACTAAAAGCATCAGTGCTAGTTTCATCCTGAGGCCAGCTTGTCAATGTGGTTCTTTGGCTTTGCTCCCGAAGGATCTGCAGGACAAGAAGGAAGAAAGCAAAGTCCAGGTCCACACAGGAGACTGCCTCCCCACACTGGGCTGAGGTCCTCAGATCTACACCTTCACTGCGGGAATGAGCTAGAAGTAAACCTGCAGTTCCTCCCCTCTCCCCAAGGATCTGAGGGAAGGTTGCCCTGGCACTAAATGGGAAAATAAACGGAGAGGGAGAACCAGCCTCAAGAACTTGTGGCCACGGGGTCAGCCCTCGCACGAATCCACGGCCCAGGTTCACACACGGCCTCTGATTCTGAGAACCTCAAGCCACGAAACTAGGATCCTGAGTATTAACACCCAGAGGGACCTCATGTAAGCAAATCCAAATCTGTTTTGAGTATCTCTGCAAATAACTTTTCAAAGACCATGAGAACTCTAATAAAAAAACAACCAAGCGTATTGGGGAGAAAAGGCACAATGAATAAGAACCAAAGGAAAAAACAAATATCAGTACAATAACTGCAAAATTGCAATGTACTGGAATTATAAGATATAGTCACAAAATAGAGACAAAAGAAATAGAAATAAAGGCGAACTTGAATATATGTGCTGGGAATAGTGAAGTAACAAAAAGTGATCCTACCGATATGAATATGAACCACACAGAATGTACAGATTTGAAAACTATAACAACCAGAATGAAAAACTCATGGGGCTTCCCTGGTGGCGCAGTGGTTGAGAGTCCGCCGGCCGATGCAGGGGACGCGGGTTCGTGCCCCAGTCCGGGAAGATCCCACATGCCGCGGAGCGGCTGGGCCCGTGAGCCATGGCCACTGAGCCTGCGTGTCCGGAGCCTGTGCTCCGCGACGGGAGAGGCCACAGCAGTGAGAGGCCCGCGTACAGCAAAAAACAAAAAACTCATGGATTAGTTTAAAAGCATACTGGACACAGCTAAAGAGAGAATCAGTACACTGGAGGATAAATCCAAACTAATTATCCAGAAAACAATAGAGAGAAGAAAAAAGAAAAGATAAAACTATGGAAGAGAGATTAATAAACACAGAAGACATAACGAGAAGGTCTAACATACATTTTAAGACCGTTTCAGAAGGGGCCAGAAACAGCATTTGAAGAGATGATGTCTCAGATTTTTTAAAAGAACTGATGATACTGTTCAGACTCAAGAAGTCAAACAAATCACAATCAGGATAAATTATAAATTTAAAAAAACCTAGATATATCGTGGTAAAACTGGAGAACAACAAAAACAAAGATCTTAAAAAGCACTGGAGGAAAATAAGGAGGATACTCTTAAGGGGAAGACAGACTGACAGCTGCCTCCTCAGCAGTAAAAACAGAAGCCAGGAGACAGTGGGATGGTATCTTCAATCGGAGGAAAGAAAACAAATGCCCACCCAGAATTGTATACCCAACTAAAATTTCAAGTATGAGGGTATAAAACAGAAAATTTTGGTTAAGAGAGTAGTAAATACTGGCTATATAAAATGATAATAATAATGTCTTGTGTGGTTAGGAAAAAGAGAGAGAAAACATGACGGGGTAAGTTGGCGGGGTGGTGGTGGGGGGAGGTTAACAGTTTAACTGTTCAAAATTCCATTTTATTGTCTATTTATATCATCGAGGACAAGTACAAATATTAATTAACCTTAAACCCTGATTAGGGTAGAGATTATGTTTGTAATTTCTAGAGTAACAACTACAAGAATAGAAATCAAGCAAGAAAGGAAAAAGAAACATGGAACTCGCGACACACAGGAAAGTCAAAATAAGATGGTAAATTTAAACCTAAAATATCAGTAACTACGTTACCTGTGAATGGACTGAGCACACAATTAAAAAATAAATATTGTTACAGTGGATTTTAAAAAAGAAAACCATATGCTTGATCAGAAGCCCATCTAAAGCACAAGAGTACCCAAAGGCTGGAGTGAAGGAAAAGAAGCACACGCCTCCACAAGAAAGTGACGTCTGACAACACAGAAGCCTCACAAGAGGAAAAGGTCGCTACATAGTGATAAACGTGTCTATTCTTCAGGATAAAATAAAAGTTCATTGAAATTGGCAATATCAGTACTACATATCAAAATCTGTGGGATGCAGCCACACTTAGAGGGTAAGTATGGGTAAAGCCATACTTAGAGGGTAATTTATAATCTTAAATACATAAGGCTGAGAATCAGTGAGAAATCAGAGCAAATCAGATCAAAAGCCAAAGCAAAGTAATTACAGATATAAGAGCAGAAATTAATAAAATAGGAAAAACAATAAGTATAAAATTGATAGGATTGGGCTTCCCTGGTGGCGCAGCGGTTGGGAGTCCGCCCGCCGATGCAGGGGACGCGGGTTCGTGCCCCGGTCCGGGGGGATCCCGCGTGCCGCGGGGCGGCTGGGCCCGTGGGCTGTGGCTGCTGGGCCTGCACGTCCAGAGCCTGTGCTCCGCGGCAGGGGAGGCCACAGCAGTGAGAGAGAGGCCCGCGTGCCGCAAAAAAAAAAAAAAAAAAAAAAGTCAGTTACTGTAATTCATCTTACTAAAGGTTAAAGGAGAGAAATTACAATCTTTCCCACAGAATGCAAAAAAAAAAAAAAATCTCATAATAATATGTATTCATGATTTTAAAAACACAACTCTTACTAATAATACAAAGTAACTTCCTTATTCTAACTGAAAAAAAGCAAGCAGCACAGTTCAGGGCAAAAAGGAAGCTTTCCCTTTGGAGTCAGGGCAAGGCAAAGATGCCCACTATCTCCACTGACTCCAGTGGAGTACTGCCAGTTCCAGTGCAGTCAGGTATTAAAATGCGAGAAAGGAAATAAAGACCACTGTCTTAAGCCATGCAGGAGGAGCAGCAACTGGATCCACACCCCGCCCCCGCCCCCGCCCCCGCCCCGACAAAATGTATGGAAAGGGGGTTTCAGACACAGGACAACAGGCAGTAAAAATGCTGATCACTGGGAGGGAGATGAATGAGGGGAGTCTACAGCCTCCCAGCCCACTGCCTGCAGACAAGTTTCTGGGGCCCAGCACAAAAGAGGGCACAAAGCCTGGCAGACCCACTGAGGACGGAGGAGAGACAGGCGCTCAGGGAGGCCAAAGCACCGAGACTTCACCAGAGGGCACCAGGGAGAAGGCACAGCACCCACCCCAGGGGAAAGCACTGCCCCGGGGGAGCCCCTGGGGAAGAAGTGGCCTGCAGGGCACGTGAGGGGACTCAAGGCTGTGGACATTTCCTATAACTCTCACGGTGGTGGGTAGGAACTACACGTTTGTCAAAAGTAACTAAATTGTACACTTAAGCAAACAATGCATTGTATTATTCTATGTAAATTATACAGCAATAGGGCTTCCTTGGTGGTGCAGTGGTTAAGAATCCGGCTGCCAACGCAGGGGACACAGGTTCAATCCCTGATCTGGGAAGATCCCACATGCCACGGAGCAACTAAGCCCGTGCGCCACAACTACTGAGCCTGCACTCTAGAGCCCGTGCTCCGCAACAAGAGAAGCTACCGCAATGAGAAGCCCACACACCGCAACGAAGAGTGGCCCCCCGCTCGCTGCAACTAGAGAAAGCTCGTGCGCAGCAACGAAGACCCAATGCAGCCAAAAATAAAAAACAGATAAATTAAAAAAAAATAATTATACAGCCATAAAACTTAAAAAGAAGAAACAAAAGAATTAGAAAGGAGGAATATGCCATTATTTGCAGATTATACTATTACATACATAGGAAACCTAAACAAATTTAGAGACGAGTTATTGGAATTAATCAGAGAAGTCACAGAAGTGGCTATATGCAAGATCAATTATATTTCCATACACCAAACAGAAAATGAAGTATTTGTAAAAGATACCATGTACAAGATCATCGAAACTACCAAACGTCTAAGAATAAATGTAAGTGATTTCTACACAGAAAAGGCCTTTCCTCCTCCACTGACCTGCTTCCTCCAGAAAGCCTGCAGAACTGTTTCCTGAAATCTAAAGCAGAACACACAAGTGTTCTGAATAGGCTAACACATAAAGACAGTCAAAGATGCAACATATTTTCCCTCTAAAGCAAACGTTTAGGACCTAGGAAACTACCTCTAATAATGAAAATATATAACTTTCAAAAAGGAGAAAGAACAAAAAGTCATTGCTTTGCCCCAGTCTATTTCCTCCTTTTATAGTTTAAATTTCATATAGAATCTATAATCAATCTTTATAATACCATAGGAGGGGCTTCCCTGCTGCTCCAATGGTAAAGTCCGCCTGCCAATGCAGGGGACGCAGGTTCGATCCCTGGTTGGGAACTAAGATCCCACAGGCCGCAGAGCAGCTAAGCCTGCGCACCATACTACTGAGCCCGCGCTCCACAACTACTGAGCCCGTGCACCTCAACAAGAGAGCCCGCCTGCTGCAAACTACAGAGCCCACGTGCTCTGGAGCCCATGCACCACAACTAGAGAGAGAAACCTCGCGTGCCACAACAAAGAGCCTGTGTACCGCAACTGAGACCCGTCACAGCCCGCCCCCAAAATAATAAAAATAAATACATAGGGCTTCCCTGGTGGCGCAGTGGTTGAGAGTCCGCCTGCCGATGCAGGGGACGTGTGTTCGGGCCCCGGTCCGGGAAGATCCCACATGCCGCGGAGCGGCTGGGCCCGTGAACCATGGCCGCTGAGCCTGCGCGTCCGGAGCCTGTGCTCCGCAACGGGAGAGGCCACAACAGTGAGAGGCCCGCGTACCGCAAAAATAATAAATAAATAAAAATAAATAAATACATAAATAAATAAAATTTTAAAAAAAGGATAATTATAATACCGTAGAAATAATGACAAAAATAGTGACCTAATATAAAATACAAATAAAAATTTCATTATCAAACCTTTCCTGCAATGCTTAATAATGTACCTGGCTAATTTAGTTAGAATTTCACAAAACAATTCATGCAGCATGGATTTGGCGATTATATATTTGCCATGTATGCCTTGGGGTTTTTTTTTTTTTTTTTTTTTTTCTCAACAAGACAAGTCTTGCCTGAAAATTAGTTAAAATCACTTAATATACACCAAATTGTCATATCAGGAAATAACTAAAACTATTTTTGCTGAAACACACATTTTAAAAATGTGATTCAAATTACTCTAAAGAAATTAGACAACTGGATAGAAAAATGTCAGTTTGTTAACAATAATAAAATATTGCTTAATTATTATTATTTTTATTATTATTTTTATTTTTTTGGCATTACGCGGGCCTCTCACTGTCGTGGTCTCTCCTGTTGCGGAGCACAGGCTCCAGACGCGCAGGCTCAGCGGCCACGGCTCACGGGCCCAGCCGCTCCGCGGCATGTGGGATCTTCCCGGACCGGGGCACGAACCCGCATCCCCTGCATCGGCAGGCGGACTCTCAACCACTGAGCCACCAGGGAAGCCCTGCTTAATTATTTAAAAAATTTAAGTCTGGGAGGAAGGGCATGGGTTTCCACAGTTGAAAATTAAATCACAGCACATAGGGCAGGAAGGCAGCTATCCTGAAATAAGAAAAACCTATTTTATTACAAGAGAAAAACATGTACCTCTCTTCTTTGTTTATCTGGTCACCAAATCCCACTGTATTCACGATGGTCAATTTCAATCGAACGTTACTTTCCTGGAGTTCATATGTCTGTGCTTTAAGTCTAACATGTGGGTAAAAATGTGAGGATTCATGGTCTTCAAAATTCGTATTAAATAATGTGTCAATCAGCGTTGATTTTCCAATTCCAGTCTCCCCTGAAAGAAATGCAGGTACATCTTCACAGGTGCACAGGATGGATGACGAAAAACAGAACAGTAAACTCTTACAATCGTTTCACGGATCCCAAGTATTTCAAATACTTCAAAGGCTGGATTGTCCCTGAAATAAATACATACTAAGGCTGGTCCACTGAGTCACCAGCAGAGCATAAAAATGAATCACGTGTGCTAAGTTACTCAGAACTCTGAAGAAAGCACTGAAATGTTTTAAAGAACAAACAAAAAGTTTAAAGCAGTACAGCTAAGAAAACCAAAACTGATAGAATTTAAATAACTGAAAAAAAATCTGTAATCATGATCTTAAGTTGCTAACGTGGGCACCATGCTGCTCATGACAAGAAGGAAGTGAGCACAGGAACAGGAAGGAAGAACCTAGAGGGGCTTGGCACTTACCCACGCAGAGAATATTAAAGCAGAAGCCTTGCTGAATCGATCTGTTGACCAGCTGATCAGGCAGACTCTCAAAACCAACATGGCCAGACATGGCTAAAGAACGAGTATTTTCTTTTTTTTGCTGAAAGGAAACAAAAACAATGGCAACAATTTTTTACAGTTTTACTAAAACAGGATATAGACACATTAGAGATAAACATAATTTATCAGAAAAAAAATTAAAGACTTTTTGATCATTATACCTCCCCCAAGATACAACTGGTTAAGTTTGTGAGAAACCTGTGTCCAGACCCTCAAAACACATATTTCTTATTATCTTCCTACGATGAGAGTCCAGCACTACTTATGACATAAAAATATTTGATTTTCCAAAACAGGAAAATACTCAAATAAACTACGGCATAATCATTCACAAAATGAAGTGTGTAAAAGTCACGAAAGATGTTTTTGATAAATGTTTAAGAACTGAAATTCTCACATTAAAATGTCAAGTGAAAGAGGTATAGTATGAAATTACAGATACAGTTCCAGTCCCCAGTAACGGCAGAGTAACTTATGTCACACCCACCTCCTTGCTAATAACAACTACAATCAGTTCCTTCAGTCACTGGGACACACACACATCTGCTAGCTTTTCCCGAGGGCAGACCCCGGTCACTGCTGCACAAGCAGACAGAGTGCAGGGTGGAGGTGAGAGTCTCACTGGGGTCAGAAGCCAGTGGAGACAAGGGCAGGCAGGTCAGCTGAAAACTCAAAGGGAAAATCCCAGAAAGGAGGGAGTCCAGCCTTTGCATACACACCCTCAAATCTTTGGCTGAGTGCTGAACTGCACACGTATAGGGGAAATGGGAACTGGAAGGAGCCAAACAGAGTTTCCAAGAGGGCCAGCCTGGGGAGCTTGAATTTAAAGTCTGTAAGTTACAGGGGCTCAGTAAACACACAAAACCCTAGATGGGCCTCATTTTAGGAGTGAGGATCACATGCCAGGAATCAGAAATCCTCTCTAGTACTGAAGGCACAACTGAAATAGACCTGCCCATAACACCGATCAGTGTGAGCAGCCAGTGACTTAACTGCGTGCTAGATCAAAGGCCAGCACTCCTCAGAACACGACAGAGGCCAGCACCTCTACAGTGTATCACCCACAACATCTACTATACAATCAAAGCACTACATAGGAGGAAGCAAAAAAATGTGATTCATAGTCAAGGAAAAAAACAGTCAAAAAAACAAGATCCACAAACGAGCCAGATGTTGAACTAGCTGATATGAAGTTAAAAAGAACTCTGATAAATATGTTGAAGAAGAAAAATGTGCTCTTTTTCTACAGGAAAAAGAGATGCATATAATGGGTGACGTGACAGAGAACTATAAGAGAAACGTGAAAGCACTCGACAACAACGAAAGGCAAGAAATGGAATTCCTAGAGTGGAAAAATGCAACATCAGAAATTAAAAAGTTATTGAATAGTATTAACAGCAGATCAAACAATGGAAGGAAGCTTTGTTCAATATCATTATCCATGCTAAATATCTTTATTTATCCAAGCTAAAAATCTCTCACAGAAAAGATAAAACTATAACAGAGCCTCAAAAAACTGGCACAATATCAAATGGTCTAATATACCTATAATCCGAATGCCGGGTGGGAGAGAAATGGGAGCCAGAGGAGGGAGGAATGAAATGTCTAAGTAATAGTGACTGAAAACGTTCTAATTGTTTCGGCATGAACTCAGAGAACCAAGAATTCCAGCAAACTACAAACAAAAAAATCCAAAGGATCCCACAGCCAGGCACATCAGAGCAACCCATCTAAATGTAAGGATGAAGAAAGCTTTACAAGCAACCAGGGGTGGGAAGGCATATTACAGACAAGTAAAACATAAGACGCGCACCAAAAGATGACAGAACAGCACCAGTAAAGCGCCAAAGAAGAAGTGGCAGTCCAGAGTTCTGCATCCAGTGAAAACACCCCTCACAGGTGAGGGCGAATGAAGACAGCTGCGTTTGCTACGTGTACAAATGACATTTACGAAATGTCATGACCAGACATGCTACAGGACAAGAAGTGCTGAAAGTTCTCCAAGAGAAAGGACAATGACAACAGACGGAAACTCAGATCTACACAAAGGATGAAGACTGTCAGAAAGGTAAAAATATGGGTAAACGTAAGAGAATATTTTGCTGCTTTTAATTTCTTGAAAATATAGATTGAGTGCTTAAAGCAACAACAACAGTGTATTACAGGATTTATGATACATGGAGAAGCAGGATGCATGGCTGTGACAGCACAGAAGACGGGAAGGGGAATGGAGTCACACTGTCATAAGGTTTCTACACTGTACAGGAAGTGCTGCATCACTGAAGGCAGTGAGTGATTAAGTTAAAGCCCACATCAATTACTGTTTAAAAAAATAAAAGCACAAAGAGGGTTAGCTAGTAAGCAATCATAAAAATACTCCATTGGGCTTCCCTGGTGGCGCAGTGGTTGGGAGTCCGCCTGCCGATGCAGGGGACACGGGTTCGTGCCCCGGTCCGAGAAGATCCCACATGCCGCGGAGCGGCTGGGCCCGTGAGCCATGGCTGCTGAGCCTGCGCGTCCGGAGCCTGTGCTCTGCCGCGGGAGAAGCCACAGCAGTGAGAGGCCCGCGTACCGCAAAAAAAAAAAAAGGGAACTCTGATAAGTTTGCTGCTGCAAATGCAAAATGGCACAGCCGCTCTGGAAGGCAGGCAGTGGTTTCTTATAAAGTTAAATACACGTAACTGCACAGCCAAAAAACCCCGCTTGCCAGCACCCAAGATAAAGTGCACCCACCCACACAAGGACTGACGCACGGAAGGTCGTAGCAGCTTTCCTCCAAACAGTCAGAAGTGGCAAGAAACAAGCAAAGGTCCAACAAACTGGCAACTGGATAAACAGGTTGTAGTGAATCCACACTATGGAGTCCTGAATGACTGACACATTCCACACGTGGAGAAATCTCAAATGCTAAGTATCTAAACAGTGGTTTATTCACTGTGATTTGAGTTTCAAAAAGAAAACCTCTTTTCATATATTCTCATATATATATGAATATGGATGAAGATGTCTCAAAGGGTAGTGACAGACTGTTGGGAGTGGACCTGGAGGTGTAGGTGACAAAGACGAGCTTGTCACTGCATATGGTGGGAGAGTTCCCACAAGGACCCCAAGACTGCTGGCACTGGGTGTACCCACACCTTCTGGTTATTCAAACAGTAATCTAGGTGCTGCGGTGAAGGGGTTTTACAGATGTCATTAAGGTCCCAAATCAGTTAACCTTAGAAAGGGAGATTATCCAGGGTGTACCCTTAAAAGGGACAGAGGACTTCCGAGTGGAAGGGATTTGAAGCATGAAGGGGCCTTGCCTTTCCAGTTCCCCTTGCTGTATGGGTCGCAAGGACCTAAGAATGATCTCCAGAAGCTGGCAGCAACCGGCCAGCAAAGAACGGAACTCTGCCGACAACCTGGAAGAGTCGGGTGTGTGTGTGTGTTGGCGGGGGGGGGGGGGGGGGGGGGGGGGGGGGGGGGGGGGGGGGGGGGGGGGGGGGGGGGGGGGGGGGGGGGGGGGGGGGGGGGG
>RJWK010038082.1:0-12916 GCA_004363435.1 Platanista minor
TCCCACTCCTGGGCATATACCCTGAGAAAACCATAATTCAAAAAGAGTCATGTACCAAAATGTTCATTGCAGCTCTATTTACAATAGCCAGGACATGGAAGCAACCTAAGTGTCCATCATCAGATGAATGGATAAAGAAGATGTGGCACATATATACAATGGAATATTACTCAGCCGTAAAAAGAAACAAAATGGAGTTATTTGTAGTGAGGTGGATGGACCTAGAGTCTGTCATACAGAGTGAAGTAAATCAGAAAGAGAAAGACAAATACCGTATGCTAACACATATAAATGGAATCTAAGAAAAAACGAAGTGTCGTGAAGGGCCTGGGGGCAGGACAGGAATACAGACACAGATCTACTAGAGAATGGACTTGAGGATATGGGGAGGGGGAAGGGTAAGCTGTGATAAAGTAAGAGAGTGGCATGGACATATGTACACTACCAAACGTAAAATAGATGGCTAGTGGGAGGCAGCCGCATAGCACAGGGAGATCAGCTCAGTGCTTTGTGATCACCTGGATGGGTGGGATGATGAGGGTGGGAGGGTTGGAGGTGCAAGAGGGAGGGGATATGGGAACATATGTATATGTATAATTGATTCACTTTGTTATAAAGCAGAAACTAACACCATTGTAAAGCAATTATACTCCAATAAAGATGTTAAAAAAATATATGACAATCTTTAAACATATAGTAACTGCTGAGACTTGGAAGAGAGTGATAAAGACTCCCAGCAGGAAGAATTACTAGGCACTTGATGTTAAGACTAAAGAATATTATGAGATTTTTCTTCCCCAAACTATCTTAAAGAATATGATGAAGCATAATTTCTCTACAATTAGCAAGATAAAGCCGACCTGGAGGAAGCACACAGAGGATGATTATTCATTCGCTCAGAAAAGTTAACTCAAGCACCTGCCAAGAGACAGAGAGTGTGCAAGATTATCCTGGGGAATAATAAGTTAGTTGCACCCACCCTTTAACCCTCATGTAGCTCATAATCGACCCACCATAGAATGCAATGATTTATTAAGGTTTCTTGTTGTTTTTTATTTAGTATAAAATACATAGTAATATTGACATACTAGATTTTAAAGCCTGGCATTATATATAGATCAGGCTAGATGCTAGAGATCCTCTATGCATCACAGTTTGCTTTTTTTTTTTTTTTGCGGTACGCGGACCTCTCACTGTTGTGGCCTCTCCCGTTGCGGAGCACAGGCTCCGGTCGCGCAGGCTCCGCGGCATGTGGGATCTTCCCGGACCAGGGCACGAACCTGCGTCCCCTGCATTGGCAGGTGGACTCTCAACCACTGCACCACCAGGGAAGCCCCACGGTTTGCTTTTTTAAAGATTGGTCTCACAGATGAGCTTGTGTGTTGGTCACAGCTCAGCTCTTTGGCTTCTTACGCTGCTGCCTTGTGGCTGCCTTCCACCCTCAACTCTACATTCAAAGAGCTGTTGAGGGAGAGGTGGTGAAAGTAGAATACATGGCAGCCGATCCACAGTAGTTACTGGGCACCCTTCATACAAAGTTCTGTAACCGGATGCACATAGATCACAGGGACTTACCAAATTAATTCATGCATATTCTGTTCAGTGCAATTAGACAAATTTCTGGGGAAGTGTGTATCCTGGTGCAGTGGTAAGAGAAACACGTCCCAGATACTGAACAGAAGAACATGGAGCCAGTATGTCCCCACCACTGAGAAGTTTCCATTTTCCATGGAACACTGATATTCCTTCCCCTCCCCCCAAGAATACTGCAGGCGCTTGAACTGGCAAAGCAAGAGGAAGGCTCAGAAACCTGTGCACGTAATCCAGGAACGAAGGGAAGAAGGGATAGAAGAAGTAAGGTGAGGATTTTATTACTGTCTCAGACAAGAACAGTTGATACTTAAACTTCCACATTCCACTTTGAAATCCCGGGTTCTTAGTTCACATGAAGTGTACAAGACTCAGAAAAACATCAACCCATCAGCTCCAAATCTATATAGTGTGGTTCATAAAAAGATAACAAGATAAAGACTTCAGTCCCTTTGGTTCTGTTCCACTGATGTTTGCTAAGTGACAGGCATGTGCTAGTAATGCCGGAGGTGTGGGGTTAGACGGGATTGCATGTTCTCAGGAAGTTTTAGTCTACTGAAACACGTTCTCATAAACAGATTCACTGTAAGACTGAAAGAAATATCTACTAAATATAGGTGTGGCGAGGTGTAGAAAATCTCAATTAGCCAAATTCTTTTTGCAGAAAATTCTTTGTTTGGATGGACTATTTGGGGTAGGGAGTAAAATTGCAAAAATATATTGACATAACTGTGGGTGGTTTCTGCATTGTCTTGAGGGAAGGGTAGATCTTGTTAACTGATGGGGAGCTTTATTTTCCAAACTCTGTGGGAGATTTTATTTTGTGCTTTTTGAGCACAGAAACTGGGGCAGAGCTGGATATCTTGGCACAGTAGGGAGGAAGGAAATCTTAAGTCTATAGGGAACGGAGATCCAGGAGGGAGAAGAGAGCTATGTACCACAGAGGAGCACAGGGGAGCATAATGGTCAAAGCTTTCAATATGGCTTCCTGTGGTGTTTGTGAGATAAATAGTCCCCCTCTTCAGGCCTCTCAAAGGAATCTTCAGTAAAATAGACAAAGGTTTATATGGCTTTTGTGTGAAGAATTTGAGATTCCTCGTGAAGTTCTGTCTGGATTGCTGGATGAAGGGGTGAGCACAACAGCTGGTATGGACTCCATTACCACCAAGGATTAACAACACCATCCACTGTCTGGACTGTGGAACTGGGCTCCTGAATAGTCTCCTCTCTTTAGCCCTTGCTCTCCAATGTTTTGTTCCACCAAGTAGCCCAAATGATTGTATTAAAACATGTCAGATTGTATTCTGTCCAAAACTCTCCAATTGCAGCCGTTTCATTTAAAATGAAATCCATTTCCGTAACCTTACCCAACAAGTTCCTACTGGATGGGTCCCTGGCTCCTTTCCTGAGCTCCTCTCCCGCCGCTCCCCTACTTCTTACTCTGTCGTCATCTCGTTTTCTTCTCCTCGTTGCTCAAACACTTGAAGCACTATTTTCACGCTGCACATTTGCATTCATTGTTTGCTCTGCAGGGATGCTCTTCCTTCAGAAGTCCACCTGACTCATCTTTCCTTTCTTTGACCTCTTTTCTCAAATGCCATCTTCTTGCTGCCGACATCCCTGTTTCCCCTATCCTGCTGAGCTTTCCTCCACTCTCACTCCCCACTCCTGACCTGACTCTCTTTAATTCACAGAGCTTATATGTTTGTTTACTATCTGCCAACTCCCCTCCCCTGACCCCATTAGAATGTAAGTCTGTAGGAGTACGGGTTTTGTTGCGGTTGTTATATCTCCAAAGCTTACAGGGCTCCCTGGTACAAGGTAGGTAATTAATAAATGCATGTTGAATGAATGGATGAATGAATGACTGAATGAATGAGGTGGTATAGGGAGAGACCATAGAGTAGAAGAGAGACTTGAAATAGAGTGAAAACCTAGCCAGCACCTAAGGATTCCCTTGAGGATTCATAATAATAGTGGTGGGGAATTGTTTTCAAATAATCTTATTCATTTTATTTTTGGCTTGGAACAAGGCATATCAGTGATGCGCTTTGTTTTATTAAACAAGCCTTCCTGAGGGAGACAGAGGGGAGAGGGTTGGTCTGGCCCCCCTCCGGGGGGATGGGATGCAAAAGTGGCCTCTGGACAATGGAATTCCAAGCCAGGCAGCCCTGGGTGGGGTGGGCAGGGGAGAAGTTAAGCAAGTGTGTGCTGTCATCCATCACTCGGCCTGTCTGTCCTTCCACGTCTTGTGAGACTCAGGTCACTTCCTGTTCAGGTGACTAAGGTCTCTTTAGGCTGGGAGCATATAAAGAAGAAACTATAGTTGTGACACCAACTCAATGAGCAAAACAGAGAATGAAGAAGACTGAGAAGGGGCTTCCCTGGTGGCGCAGTGGTTGAGAGTCCGCCTGCCGATGCGGGGGACGCGGGTTCGTGCCCTGGTCCGGGAAGATCCCACATGCCGCGGAGCGGCTGGGCCCGTGAGCCGTGGCCGCTGAGCCTGCGCGACCGGAGCCTGTGCTCCGCAACGGGAGAGGCCACAACAGTGAGAGGCCCGCGGACCGCAAAAAACAAACAGCCAGGGGAAATAGGGATGAGGATGTGAGAATTCACTTGCTTTTTCTCCATCAGGGATTGCTTCTCTCCTGTCCCTCCTACTGTGTATCACCAACTGGGAGAAGAAACACAGCAGTTGCTTGGATCTTTTTCTTGCTGGATCACAGATACTTGCACCACAACTTAAATCTCAGAAAATAAGGCACTACAAATATTATACATGATAATGATAATACAGCTGACCCTTGAACAATGTGGGGCTTAAGAACTGGCCACTTACACAGTTAAAAATATAACTTTTGACTTCCCCCAAACTTAACTACTAATAGTCTAATTTTTGTTGAGTGGAAAGCCTTACCAATAATCTAGACAGTCAAGTAACACATATTTTGTATGTTATATGTATTCTATCCTGCATTCTTACAATAAAGTAAGCTAGAGAAAAGAAAACTTTATTAAGAAAATCATAAGGAAGAGAAAATACATTTACAGTACTCATTGTATTTATTGATACCATAACTGTACGTCATCTGTTTTCAAGATGAATTGTCTGTCAGTAAGTGCATTTGTATTGTCTTAAATGATAAAAAACATTGTAATGTTATACATATTACTAATGCTAGACATTAAAAATGAAAAGATACTGTGAAAAAGAAACTCATATTTTATTACAGGTATAATGATTCATGCATTGATAACAAAGAAGCAGCAATCCGATTGCTTCATGGTAGTCTCGTCTAATCAATGGTGTCATGTACAGTCTATAAGTGTGTGCACAAGTTTTGATAAATTTAAACTTTTCATAAAAGATTTGTGCATACTTTATGGTAGTAAATGATAAAATAAGCTAGTATCTACATATAATTTATGCATTCAAGACATACCTAACTTTTTCTTAATTTTTTTTGATATTTCTAGTCCACATGATTTGTCTGCAAGTGTTTTTCAAATTGCTGCAAATCTCCAAAAAATTCTCCGATATATTTATTGAAAAAATCCATGTATAAGTGCACTCACGTAGTCCAAACCTATGTTGTTCAATGGTCAACTGTAATGTCCACTGATTGTTGAGTGCCTCCCCTCACTAAGCTCAGCAGAAGGCCCTTTCCATGTGTTATCCCCACTTCTCACAATAGCATTCTAAGGTGGGGATCCTCTCTATTTTATATATGAAGAAATCAAGGCTTGGGAAACACTAAATGAATCTAGAAATTTTGTTGCTTGGAAACCTTTCTCTCAGCTATTTTCTCTTTCACAGAGGCCCACGTATAGCCTTGAGTAGAGCTGAGAGTTACTCTTAAGCAGTAATGAATTGAAGGAAAATAGGAAAGCTCCCAAAACTAGATTCTAATTATCTTTGACAGTGTAGTGGCATGTGACACTGTGCTTTAATATACATCTGGCAGACAGGAGTTCGGGGAATGAATAAAAATATCCAAGACGAATGAGAGCAGACAGCGTAGTAACAGGAGGGGGTCACTTGCATATATACCTCGCCACCTTACCCCAACCGCCATGTTAGAATGACAATACTGTGTGGTTAAAAGTGTGAATTATCAATGTTAAACATAAGCAGACTTATTTCTTTGGGGAAGGAGGTTCAAGCGTTAGAACTGCAAAGGAGACTGCAAGAAGCTTTGAAGTAGTTGCTGGGGGGGAAAAAAAAAGAGGATGTAAGAGAACATTTCAAGGGGATTATAAGGAAGCAAAGATCTGTTCTAAAACCCACTCTTGATTACTTGTCATTAAGGGTCCCAGGAAGAAGGGAAGGACATAAAAATAAAATACAAGATGAAACAATATAAAAACCTCATTTTAATTTTCTTCAACCAACCTGCTTGAAAGACGCTAAAAAGTAGCTAAATTCATAACTTATATTTTACTTTCCTTCTATGACTTTTCTCTTCCTTTCCTAATAGGAAAATGGGCAAAGGGAGCTCAGATTATTCCAAGATTTTATCACAGAATGATCAAGATTTGTTTGCTTAAAGTGTGGGGGGGTTTAAAAAAAAAGCTGATCCTCCAGTTTTTTGTGTGTGGCTGAAAGTTGTTTGACATATCAGGTGACCACATAAGAAGCTTGCTAATTCGTCCATTAAAAGATTTGTCAACTAAACAGCCAACCACACAAGAGCTGCCCTAGGCTTCAGAGCAAAGAACCCAAAACAAACATCATTGGGGCCCATGGATTTGGGTCACTGGGATAAAAGGAAAAGACATTTATAACCTGCCTGGGTTGTGTTATCTCTTCCCAGGCTGCTTCTCTTGGCGTTGACTGCTCTGAGTCCAAGTAGCCAATGAAATTCCTGGTTGAGAGAACTAAATCATTCCCTCATTCCTTACTTCTTGTAATCCCTTCAGTCATTTTTTCATCCATCCATTCACCCACCTTAGCAGAGTTCCTCTGTAACTCTAATAGTTGGGTCTGAAGGGAGTGAGCTAGAGTACAATGAAGTTGCTATTGCTCTGAATATAAAAGAAATGCTTTGGTTAACATAGCTGATAAGTCCTTGGCAGGAGAGAATGAATAACCCAGAAACCCATAACATCTGAGGCCTAAGCTGTCACCTACTTTAGCTCTGTCTCACTGTACTGGAACCGCCTATTTATTTATCTGTTTTTCACTCGGCAGTCAGCTCCTTGAGGTCTTGTAGCCCAGCACCCAGCACAGTTCTTGGCAAATAGCAGGAGGTTAACAAATATTTGTTGAGTCAATTGAATGAGATTGGGGAGATTCCCATGATGTCAGCCCATGAGGTAGCTCAGCTCGGCAGCTCCTCTGGAACATTCTAGAAGGCGAGTGAGGACCTTGGGGGCAGGGACAGCTGCTCATGCATCCCTGTATCTGGCGCACAATGTTTGCTTAGGGAATGAGTGGAGGTCTGTATTGCTCAAGGGGTGGATGTGAGATAACCTTTTGGGATAGTCCCACCCCATCCTCAGCTTGGAAGGTCCCCCAGATAAGCACAGGAATATGTCACACAGACGCCTGGCTGTTGCTGCAAATCTTCCTAAGGAACCCAAATGGGAGCCCCTTTGACGGGCCCTGCTTTCAGTTTCTAAGCTGCTAGCAAAGGCTCAATGAGTCATGGAGGTGGCCAGTGGGGCAAAAGGCCAAGTCTGGGGACAGAAATAGTAAGAGCAGGAGGGCTGGCTTTAGCAATGGTACTTTATTATGAATGCAAGAAAGCTACCCAGGAAATGCATGCCCTACTGTTGATAACTACAAAAACAGGAAATGGACAAAACTAATGACATGATGAAGAAATAAACAAACAGTTTAATGGGAAAAAAGAGGTCCAAGGCTCATAAATGTACCATGACTTTACCTTACCTAAGATCATTCATAAAAATAAATTCAATATGGACTTCAGAGTTAAACATGAAAACTAAAAACATAAAAGAATTGTAAGAAAATATAAGAGGATCACTTTTATGTGATCTCTTGAAAGGGAAACCATTTCTAAGCGCAAAACCCCAAGTAGAAAGTCGATAACAAAAGAGCACCTTATATGTATTATATCAGAATCCGCATAGAAAGCTTTATTTCCTTCTTCAAGCCTTCATCTTCATATTTTGAACACTAACATATATGACTCTTGAATGGAAAATATAAAATTTCTTGAATTAGAAAATATAAAAACATGTTTAATAATTAAAACAAATGAAATATGCACTCGTTCCACAATATCTCACACCAGGCAAAATATAATCCCCTTCCCCACCTTGCTATTAAATCTCCAACCTACCTTCAAAAACTTGCACAAACACGTATGTGGAGGACAAGGGAAAGCTGAGAAATCACACAGCACAATTCATCTCTGGTCCTGGGGTTCATCAAGGAATGATTCATAGTCTGAGATGCCCCTCTCCTAATTCTACCAATGTCTGAGTATTTTTGTCTTGAGAGAAAGTCGTCCTCTCCCTGGACCTAACTCCTCTCTTCCATTTTACATGTGTTTCTTCTTTCTCGCTTAGGATGGCATTCTAAACTTCTCACAGTGAATTCCAGCTGCCCATATTCCCAGTCCCATGTCCCGCTTGGCACAAATCCACATAATAAACTTCACCTACTGTCGCTGTACCTGGAACATCTATTGTGGTTTATACCTTCAGACTGTTCTGTCTGCATGGATTTTCATGTTTCCTCTTTTCTACCTAAAAATACCCTCTTATTCTTTAAGAACCGACTCAAAAGTGATTTCATGGGCTTCCCTGGTGGCGCAGTGGTTGGGAGTCCGCCTGCCGATGCAGGGGACACGGGTTCGTGTCCCGGTTCCGGGGGGATCCCACATGCCGCGGAGCGGCTGGGCCCGAGAGCCATGGCCGCTGGGCCTGTGCCTCCGGAGCCTGTGCTCCGCAATGGGAGAGGCCACAGCAGTGAGAGGCCCGCATACCGCAAAAAAAAAAAAAAAAAAAGTGATTTCATGCATTATCAAGACTTTCCTAATGCCTCTATTCGAGGGCACCTCCCCTCAGCTGTCACAACAGCGTACGCCATACCCTTTGTCCTGCTTTGTCACATTAAGCCCTTTAACTTTGTGGGTTTATACTCCTGACTCATGCACGGGCGCCTTGAGGGCAGAAACCATGTCTAGTTCTTGTCCAGTTCAGGTTTGTATCTCCAACATCTTGCATGGTGCCTGAAACAGAGTAGATAAATGCTCTTTTTTTTTTTTTCCATAATACTGATGTTTAATATAAGTAAATAATATATGTAACATTTCAATTTGATAAATGCTCTTTTTATGTTGAATAGAATGCATGAACGAATGAATGAATGACATTGTGAATGGTAAACTAAAAACTGTTTGTTATATTCCTCCATGAAATAGTCTTTAATTCCTTAAGGCAGAGTATCAAACTCTTCCTTAGCAATTTGGCCTCTGAGAGAAATAATTCCCACTTCAAGACACATTTTTCAACTTGTGTATTGGAATCTGATACATCTAGAATCTGAAGCACAGGATTTACCCTAAAGTGTCCCTAAAGAAGCTCAAGGAAAATCCCAGCCTTTGGATTCCACTTCTTGTTACTCTATGTTTAAAGATTCAGGCACTTCTAATTACCAGGAAGTGAATAATAAAACCCTAGAGGTTTCACTTATTTGTCTGGATTAGTATGTTTATTCTTTTTTTAAAAAAAGTTAATTTATTTATATTTTATTTATTTATTTTTGGCTGCGTTGGGTCTTCGTTGCTGCACGTGGGCTTTCTCTAGTTGCGGTGAGCAGGGGCTACTCTTCATTGCAGTGCGTGGGCTTCTCATTGCGGTGGCTTCTCTTGTTGCGGCACGGGCTCTAGGCGCGCAGGCTTCAGTTGTTGTGGCTCGCGGGCTCTAGAGCGCCGGCTCAGTAGTTGCGGCGCATGGGCTTAGTTGCTCCAAGGCATGTGGGATCTTCCCGGACCAGGGCTCGAACCCGTGTCCCCTGCATTGGCAGGCAGGTTCTTAACCACTGTGCCACCAAGGAAGTCCCAGTATGCTTATTCTTATGACAATTATTATATTACTCCTGTAATTCCAAACAGCAACCAGAATGCTCCCAGAGTAGCTTTCATGATTTTAGTGAGTAACTTATTTACTTAACCACAGAAATTGGCCCACGATGTGCTAATAGGCTGCTAGGTTTGCTTCCTTTCTGGAAGGTCACATGTGAAGTCCAACCAAAAAGTTCTTGCAAGTCTAGGAGCATTCAATGTGAAGGGCCAGCCTAAAAGGGCCACTTTATTAAGTGATGTTCAATAAATACCTTTTATTGAGGGTTGCCCTGGGCCAGACACTGTGCCAAGTACAAGTGATCTCTTATCTCAGATTCAATGTCCAATAGCCCTGTAATACATATATTATTCTTCTTTTAATTTATTATTATTATTATTTATAGGTAATGAAAGAGAGCCTAAGAGAAGTTAACTCATTTGCCATAGCTCACATAACTAGTAAACAGAGAGAGTTGTAGCCAAGACTCCAAAGCCCTTGTTCTGTTCACTAGAACCTGTTATCTCATAGGAGACATTTTTTGTTGTTGTTGTCTTACAAGATTTATTCCCCAGCACCCCTCGCTCCCTCATCCCCGTCCCAATTCACAGTGGAGGAGATTCAGAGCAGGATCCGCAGGTACAAGAAATACCTTCCAAAGAGTTTGCTCTCCTTCCTTCCTGCCCTCTTGCCAATTCCCAAGGCCTGAAGCTAAGCACACTCATGCAAGCACGCAAAGTCCCATTCCTTTCCCACACCTCCTGTTTTTTCCACATCAGAGCTCACCTGCAAGACATCTGGGCTCTGGGAAGAGAGAAGGTATCCACAGTCTGTTTGAGAACACTCAAGTGGGGAGAAAGCCATTACCCTAACCTTCACACAAAGGGAAGTGGCTATGAATCAGACCCCTAGTTCTTCCCCCTTCTCACCGTTGACTGTTTTCACTCCCTCGCCTCTACCTTGTCCATCAATCAAGAGCAAACATGTTAGCACGCTCTCACCTGCAGCACGTGAAAATGGGCTCTGTCCAACATCCCTCACCCAGGTATAGGGGTGCTGGGGGAGTGGTCCCTGAGGATCAGCAAAGCGTTAATGCAGAGGAAAAGAGGACAGAAGAGTTCAGCTTGAGCTCTGACTAGGGAGGTACAGATTTAGAACTAATGACCTTTTAAAATTTTTGTCTCACATAATTTCATTAGGGGCAGTAGAACAGGGGCCTCTGCTGATTATAGACACATTCTTGCTAACTGGGCTCATCCTTAAAAGAGGCCCTGCCAAACTGGGAAGCAGTTGAAAACAAAATTATTAAAGGAACTGACCAAGGAGTAAGAATAGCTGGTACAAGAAGAGCTGGTGGCTCCTGGGATGAATGCCACTGATCCATTTGTAAAGCACTACTCTGACATCGCCCATGTGGGATTATTGCTTCTCCGAAGGAGGAACAGGGCAAGGATCGGGAACGTGGCAGTGGGTATGGTATGGTATTGCTTTGCTCATTGCTCAGGCTGATGGGCAAATGGAGGCAGGGGTTAGCACAAGGGGTTCCCTTATCAAAGCGAACAGTGGGTATTTTATCAGAGTCCCTCCAGGCTCCTGAAAACACTGCACTCACAATGAAAACACCAGTCCTCTGGGCTTCCAGGGTTTCCTTAGGTGGATTGATTAACTGAGCCTCTCAAGGGTTGCTCCCTCAGCCCTGGAGAGAGGTCAGAAGAGAAAATGTGAGCCGATGTCAATCCCACCCTGGGTTTCCTCCCCGCAGAAGCGGATGGAGACCTGTCCTCTTCTGCGATTAACTCAGGGATTTTGCCTTTTCTCAACAGCCCAGGTTTTCCCACTGCCCTATTTTCTTAGGCCAATCTTTCAATCTTCCCTGCTTTCAAAAGTTCCTTATTTGTATGTTTCTTCCCTTTTTGCTTCTTTGGCCTGGAATGAGGAAAGACCACATCCAGACTTTCCCGGCGGGTCCCTGGTGGTAAAGTGAGCCCTTTCCCCGCAGAGTCCTTCAGGGCAGAGCCTGGCTGAGAGCTGACCTCATCTCACATACCTACTGACAAACATCTCACATACCTACTGACAAACTGATAAACAAAGGAGGGGTTTTTACTAGTAGCCATAACACAGGAGCAAACAGAGAACCAGCTGGAAGTCAAGAAATCAATGGAAACTGCTTCTGCAGTCACGCAGGCCTGGCCTTAAACCTGAAAGAACCTAGAAACAGTCCTTGAAGCTATTACAAGCAACTACATTTCACCTGCTTGGCACAAGGCCACAGAGATGGCCCTAAGCACGGCAGGGAAAGAATGAAGGGTTTGTCTCTGGACCTTCATCCCACACCCCTCACCTAGGCAGTGTGGTGGGATCGGTTGCCAGCTGATATCACAGTTTCCTTGTCACTTTCCTACAGGGAAAATTTACCTTTTGACAGGTGAAGTGGGGAATCCTCCAGTACTAATTTAGTGTTGAATGTTTATTTCCTTGTGCAGTTCTCTTTCCAATTAGAATTGATGAACTACTTAATCAAGCACCCACTTAATGAGACCTCTTCCATTCCGGACACTGTCATATGTAAATTCTGGCTACCCATACTCATTTTACTTACCATCTTCACCTAGGTAGTTCCTAGTTTGAATCAGACAACACCTAGAGATCCATGGGCCTTTCAAGCTCAAAGCAACATTGGAGAATCACAGCAACACTAACAATAATAATGGTATTAATAATAACAGCTAACACTTATTGGGTGCTTTCTATAGACCAAGACTTTTGCTAAATGTTTATATTTTATTATTTGATTGAAACCTCATGATAGCTCTAAGTGTCTCCACTTAATGCAGGAACGGTCTGAAACTAAGCATTAAAAACGTTCCCAAGCCTGTTCTTGCAGCCCATTCTGGTGGAATCATGTGTCACCCTTCCTCACCCAATCCTGTGCTTTCAATTTAACAGAACCCTGGAGACGTTGGGTAACTGTCTAGGGTCCCCGGAAAGTTACTGGTCGCATTGCTTCCTTTGTTATTTGACCGATTGAAGCCCAGAAGCCTCTGAGACTTAAGGCAATGAAGGTGTCTATTTAGAATAATAGATCTTACAGTTGACAGAGGCTGGGGAAACTTTCTGACTCTTTTGGACATCAGAGCACCTAGGTAGCTCCTTCAGAACTGTTGATGTGTGGGCAACAGATCTACAGAGCTGATGATGCCGACACCCCGGTATCTGTCCACCTACACTGACACTCACTCAATGAGAGAGAAAAAAGTTAATAACTAGGGCATCCTAATCTTTCCTCTTA
>RJWK010038083.1:0-20978 GCA_004363435.1 Platanista minor
ACATAATTCACATACCCTAAAATTTAAAGCGTACAAGTCGGTGGGTCCTAGCACGTTCATAGAGTTGGGTGACCAGCACCACCATCTAATTCCAGAACATTTTCATCACCCCACAAACAAACCACATTCCCATCAGCAGTCACTGCCCATTGCCCCTGCCCCCAGCCCCTGGCAGCCACCACTCTACCTCTGTCTTTGTGGGTCTGCCTGTCCTGGACATTGCATATCAATGTGGCCTTTTACGACTGGCATCTTTCACTGAGCAGAAAGTTTTCAAGGTTCATCCATACTGTGGCCTGTGTCAGGACTTCACTCCTTTGTACGGCTGGATAATGTTTCATCATACGGATAGACGATGTTTTATGTATTCGTTCATCACTTGATGGACATCTGGGTTGTTTCCACGTTTTGGCGACTATAAATAACGCTGCTAGGCATAGTCACATATAAGTTTTTGTGTGGACATAAGTTTTCAATTCCCCTGAGTATATACATACCTAGGGGTGCAACTGCTGGGTCATGTGGTAGCTCTAAGTTAAACTATTTGAGAAACCGTCAGACTGTTCCTCAAAGCAGCTGCACCATTTTCCATTCCCAACCACAGTGCATAAGGTTCTGACTTCTCCACATCCTCGTCAGCACCTGTTAGCCTCTTTTTTATTAGAGCCATCCTAGTGGGTGTGACGGGTACATTTTTTGAATGGGATAATGGTTATTGCTCACACTCTTGGGTCTGGTTTTATCCCTCCCCAGAAGGGCTCTGTGCACTATATTTCTCCTGTGAATTTCACACACACACACACACACACACACACACACACACACACACACACGGTCACCAGGCTGGCATCAGCCCTGACACATGTAGCCCACAACGCTGCCGGTGCGCAAAACACTCAACGGCGAGCCCCGAAAGCAACCACAGTGCTGGCCCACTTGACCCCGGCAGCACAGGCAGCCTGTCTCCCGAGAGGGCGGGAAGGGGCCCCGCGCCGTCCTCGGCCTGGTACTCACCCCCGCGCCGTCCCCGCGAGCTCCAGGAGGGCAGGGGCTCCGGGCCGCCTGCCGCGCACAAAGCCCGCCACACAGCAGGCACACAGAACAGCTGTGAGAACCCCAACAGGGGAAGGAGCGCGGCAGCCCCACAAAGTGGCAGCTGCTCCCCAGGGGAGCAACCAGGGCTGAGCTGAAGTGGCATTACCAGCTGTCACTGACCTGAGCTCGTCCAAACCCAACTGGCTGCACGCGTGAGTAACAAGAATAACTTAAAGGAAGACGGAGCAGGCGTGTTCTGCAATCCTCCACGCAGAGGGAGCGCCGACAACCCAGCCAGAGGGGCTCCCCAGCGGTGCTCACAGCGCCGGCGCAGCCGCGTTTGTATCAGCACCTCATCGCGTCTTTGCGAGTCTTCCCTGAGGAAGTAAAAGCCCAAAAAGAGGTGCGGGACCAGTTCGATCCCTCCCCGAGAGAGAGGCAGAGACAACCAACGAGCCGGGTGCTGTGACCCACAGGCCTGGCTGTCCCACTCCTGCTGGGATGCAGGAAGAAGGTGGCTGAACCGGCCGTCCAGCCCAGGACAGGTGACCCAACTGAGCTCGTTCTCTAGCAAAGACGACAGAGGCTGCGGCTTCGTCAACAGCAGGCTCGGGAGGGCCGAGAGCACGCGGTAGCTGCCCAGGGGGAGTAATGGGATGCCAGGCCATGGGAGGGGAAGAGACAGGCCCACTGCCTCCCACGTCGGCTCAGAATTCCAGAGAAAGGCTGACCCCCAGACCCGGGGTCTAGGGGAGGAAGTCAGGTTGGTGAAGGGCCCTGCGGTCACAGCCAGGAATGGCCTGAGCCGGGGCAGCGGCACAATGCCAGCACCATCAGCGATCCAGAGACCACCTGCCAGGTGGACAGAGACACACTTGGGTGGCCAGAGCCAGACCAGTGGGAGAACCTGCCAACAGAGTCTCTCTCCTGGAAGAAAGAATGTTCCGCTGTTGGAATCATCAGGCGCCTTGCCTGGAGCATTAGATGAATCGTGGCATTTGAGGCCCCACAGCTGACCAACTTTTGAGACAGCCCGCCCTTGCTTTCCTTACAGGTGAGGCTAAGGAATGTGTCCAGTGGGGCGGGAAAGGGCACGCATTGTTAAGGGTCCCCCTAAGGTCCCTGTCAACCATGAGATGCTGTCAAGAGTTCAGGAACCACGTTGTGAAGGTCTACGGTCTAGGAAGGAAGTGAGGAGGCCCCGTTACTGTGGACTGAAACCCACTCAGAAAGAAGCACCAAAGCAAAATACAAACTGCTCAGCCCTGCAGCCCAAAGCATACGTGAGATCAGAGAAACACGTCATAACGTAGTCAAAACTGTAACGATATTTAAGACTATTTGCAACAGAAATAGTATGCAATAAAAAACTAATAAACAGTAACAGTGTAAACATCATCACACAGCTTCACCGATGCCAACCGAAAGCCCCTGTTACTGAGGCAGAGGCGATAAATATTTGTACCAGGGAGCCTAAGGGGTCTGCCCGAGCTGCAGACGGGGAGGCTGAAGGCCAGGGGCCCACCGTGGGCTCCCAGGACCCCACGGCCTGCTCTGAAACCAGGACCAGGTCGGAGCTGCCTCGGCAAGGGAGCACTTAAAATTCACACACGACCTGCTTTAAAACTCACTGCAGTTAGTCACAGAGCAATTTATGGGCCCAGAGTCAACTCCAGATGGTCTGCACTCACTGCCTTCCTAAAGGCAGGCTCTCCTTCCCTGTTCTACTGGGTCCCTGACAGCAAGCTTCTACCGTGAGATCTCTACTGCCCAGGTCGAGAGGCCCACAGGTTCCACTGGCATACTTAAAGAGCTAGTGGGAAGCAGCCGCATAGCACAGGGAGATCAGCTCGGTGCTTTGTGATCACCTGGAGGGGTGGGATGGGGAAGGTGGGAAGGAGGGAGACGCAAGAGGGAGGAGATGTGGGAACATATGTATATGTATAATTGATTCACTTTGTTATAGAGCAGAAACTAACACCATCGTAAAGCAATTATACTCCAATAAAGATGTAAAAAAAAAAAAAAAAGAGCTCTTCTGAACCCCCTCCCTACCCCTCCCTTCAGCTCTTCTGAACCCCCTCCCTACCCCGGGGGTTTTGGGGAGAAGGGGGAAAGATACAGAACGGAATTCAAAGGAAATGTGTCAGAGCCACACTTAACAAGCAAAAACCTCCCGCTGCAAAGGCACGGCCAGATAACTTAGAGCAAATTCACCCCCCCAACTCGTTTCCCATCTTCTCACCCTCAGATGGGACTGTCACCCACTGAGGGCAGAGGTTTGGGGTCTTCCCCGTGAGGGGGCACCGCAGAGACCCCCTTCATGCTCTGCTAGTTTTCACTACTCCCCGAGGAGCCATTAGAACAGGCCCCTACGCATGCTTAAGGTTGTATATAGAGACGCCCATTTGCAACTGAACCTTTTTTCATTTCAAACCCCACCTCCCCCCCCCCCTCACCGCCCCGGAGTGAGTGGGGTCCCTTCTGAAAACACAGGGCGCCAGCGAGCTTGGTCGCCTTGAGTACAGTGTCATTTGTACATCTTGTAATGAAGGACTCAAAAGTCCTACTTGGGAAAAGCCCGAACCTTGAACACCATCAGCAAACCCGGCGAGCATGACTTAAGAGCACAGAAAAAGGGCTTCCCTGGTGGCACAGTGGTTGGGAGTCCGCCTGCCGATGCGGGGGACGCGGGTTCGTGCCGCGGAGCGGCTGGGCCCGTGAGCCACGGCCGCTGAGCCTGCGCGTCCGGAGCCTGCGCTCCGCAACGGGAGAGGCCACAACAGTGAGAGGCCCGGGTACCGCAAAAAAAAAAAAAAAAAAAGATCACTGAAAAAATCAGCCCACCACCGCATCTCCACACAGTCATGTAAACTGGGGAGGGGGCGTGGGAGAAGAGGTATCACGAAAAGGCAGAGCAGCAGCATAATGCCCTCCACTAATAATTCCCAGTGTGCAAAAGTATCTCTGAAAAACAGAAATGGGGGAAATGACAAATCATACCAACCAAACCCAGCTAACACCTTAGACCCTATTAGATGTCTCTTACAGACATCATTGGATGTGCACAGCTGAGGGACTGAGGCTCCTCCCAAAAGAAGTGCTCTGCTTTCTAGACCCATACCAGACATCCCAGGTCCAGTCACACTGCGCCCCAGAATATCTACCATAGTCCGCACACACGGAACTCTGAACATCAAGCCTAGAGCCATAACACCTAACAAATGCCTCCAGGTCAGGCCCCCCCAACCCGGGGTCTCTCAAACTGAGAGAGGGACTCTACAAAACTGGTTTTCCAAACTGCGAGGCCTTCCACCCAATTAGCCAAAGATCATTTGAGTCCCTGACTCCCAGGGAAGGCTGTTGCCCCCGAGATCCAGCCCCGGGCTGTGGACTCCACGCCAGAGTCGGTGGAGGGAAACACCTTCCTGAAGGGCCTCTCCTCCAGCACCATGTGCTTAAAATAGCAGGAGATTTTTCTTCTTTTTGGAATGCATACTGAAGAACAGAAAGGTGAAATGACATGATGTCTGGGATTTGCTTTGAAATACTACAGCAAAGGGGAAGAAGGAAAAGAAAAAAGGGCCGGATGAGCCGATCACAGCAGAATCTTGATAATTGTGGGATCTGGTTGACAGGTGTATCGGCTTCACTGTTCTGTGCTCTCGACCTCTGTGTTTGTTTGAAATTTTTCGTAACACAATTGTTTTAGAGCGTGAGAGCAGGTGCAGGTGGCGCGAACCTGCTGCCGGTGATGGATCACACTCCCACCTTGGAGAGCCGAGCCCGTTTCCTGAGGAATGGAGCGCCCTACCCATTCTGGGCAGGGGCTGCCCCACCCCCACCCCCCCACGAACTGCCTCCTCCGACCCCAATATCCCCCGCAGTGCATCTACTCACAGGCCCGAAGCTCGGGCAGGGAGGCTGTGTCTCCGCGGCCGATGAAACATCCACGCGAATGGAGGTGCGCTAAGGACAAGCTTACCCCGCGAGTCATCCTCGCTGAAAAACCGCAGCAGCTTGTTCACCGCACAAGTGAAACAGCCACTGCCACATCGTGGTACATGTGCGTGGCTGAGAGACACGAGCAACGGCGAGGGAGCAGAGCCCCAGGCACGCTCTCCCTTCCCCGCTCCTCGTGGCCCACTCCACGGCGTCTGCCTGGCAACAGTACCCAAAGGCAAGACCCCTATTTCTTGTCCCAGACATACGGAGGTCTAAAAAACATCTTATCTTTCAAACAGAGCTTTCTTCCTCTAAACCAGCACCCCAGCCCTCCCAGAGCCCGTGGCCTCACCTCGCCCGCTCTCTGGCGGGCTGCTGCTGGCAGCGTGACTGCAGCGAGCTGCACGGTCCTCCCGGGGACGGCCCGGCGCCAACACCTTCTTCCCGAGCGCTGGCGACCCGACGCCCGCGAGAACGCCAGACTCCAACGTCCCCAGCTTGCAACTAGTACACGATCATCATTCTATTGCTTTCAAATCAAAGAGCCTAATATTTTGAGCATAATGATTTTAAGGAGCTCAACAATTTCTTTGCATGCATTATTCATTTTGTGACACAAAACTGTTATCTCACTGAGATTACTGTAAATCGCTACGTGAAGAGCTGGCTTGTGTGAACAATTAAATGATAGATATGATAAGCTATATTTATAAGCTTTATGTTCCTATACCATAAATTCCTTGAACGATTTAACTCAAGAGAGCTAGAAAATTCTTTCCAGACACCAGGTTCATGGATCTGCAGCTCCCCCATCAGCATTTACCAAAAACTGACAACAGACTGAAAAGAAAAATCTTATTAATAAAAGGTTTAATATTACTATGGTAACCCCAGCAACTTGTTTCAAAATGAATAATAGCTCTGTTAGGTGCCTCATTAAAATTTTTTCAACCAAATATTGCCCTTAATCTTCTCAATGGAACAAAAGACGGATTCAGAACCCACGTCCAAGACTGGAAACAGCGTCAGGTACACCCGTGTGCCTGAGCACAGACATCCTCCCACCTGAAGCAAGGAGAGAGATGGCATCCAGGCAGCTCAGATGAGAAAGTGGGGTCCTTCTCCCGAAATAATTCATGAGAAACCTTGATATCTCATTTTATGCTCTTTTCTCCACTAATGAAAAACCTGAAGGCATCCGTCAGCCCACCAGCACGGCTCTCCGCTGACGCCAGGGAGCTGTGCCCACGGAAGAGGCGGGAATCCAAGACCAGTGAGGCAGGGCCCTGGGCGCCGGGCCCACACGGGGCTCTGCTGCCCGGACGGCTCCGGAGCGGAAGCACCCGGGAGTCAAGGCCTGACTGCAGGAGGGGACCTTCGACACCACCTACCCAACACGTCCTCTGCCGCCTAGGTGCTGCGCCCCCAGGATAGTCCAGGGCCCGCTGTCCCAGCCCCCGGCTCTCCCACTCTGCACTCAGGAGCCACGCTGGGGCCACGCGGCCGCGACGTCGCTCAGATTCACAGCCCGGCCTCACTGTGCTCGACCATCAGCCACGGTGACGCTCAGCTCACAGGTGGGTGCGGAGGCTTCGTCGTCCCCGCAACCGGGGCCCGTGCAGAACTCTGAGCCCGGTGACCCCGTCCAGGACCGCCCGGCCCCACCCCGCCTACTCCGCTCCGGCCGTGCTGGGCTCCCGGACTGGCCACTCCCGGGCCGCACAAGCTGCCCCAACCCCACGCCCACCGCGTCCCACCTCCACGCTCACGGCTCAGCGCGGGCCCCGCCTGACGACACGCCGCACAGCAGTTCGCCACGAGGCTCCCTCCCCAGCTTCGTGACCGCGGCCGCCCCACCTGGCGCGGGGGAGGTGCCTGCGGAACGCCCGAGGGTGGATAAATGGAGGGAGATGGGCTGCCCGGAGGCCTGACGGGCGCACATCCTTTAGTCACAACTCAGCTGCTAAACCTCTCGAGAGAGGGGAAAGAGGAGGAGGAAGCATGCAGCCGGGGGTCCCGTTCTCAGCACCCGCTCAAGGGGGCTCACTGGCCACAGCCTTGGACACAGGGCCCAGCGCGTCTCCACGGGCACCCCACGATGAGGCTGGCCACCCCGCCAGGCCCACGGTCCTGCAAGTGACGGCCAGACACAGAGGCTGTGTGACCCCGTCAGGGCTGGACAGCCCACAGACACCGGGCTTGGGGCTTCTGGACGCCTCCCCAAATGCTCACCGGGCTCGACTCGGTCTGCAACGTGTGTGTCTGTCTGATGGACTGCACGGAAAGCAGCTGTCCTGTCCTTACTGACACGTGAGGGGCCGTCCTGGGGACCCGGGGTGGCGCGAGGTACTGCTTATGGCACAGCACTGGTTCTCCCGGGCGAATCACCCAGGAACAAGATGTGATTTCCTTCCTTTAGTACAAAGGAGGCTTGGTCCTCTTCGGCCCAGAGAACCAGGCTGCTGGACATGCCAGTTGGCCTGGTTCACTCCCTATGTGCCCCTCTTTAGCTGTTAACAGTAACCCCTTTACCCTGAAAACAGATGGTAAATGATATGGCCCCCTACAGAGAACTTTCCAGAAGTCTCTAGGAGTCAACCGTAGAATGAATGGCGCCCCAGCTCTGACCCACTTCCCAACGTGCGCTGCAGCCGCCGTGAGCTCCTCTGTGCACAGATAACAAGGGGATGCCTTTCAGCAGCTCGATAACGGGACGTGGTTAGCGTGTGAGCCGGCCTTACAGCGGAGCCAAGGGCCTCAACCATGTGGCATCCCAGGGTGAAAGGCTCACAGAGCACCGTCTGTGCCAGTCACTTCCCACCCACTGCCTCCCTCATCTCTGCAAGGTAGTTATCACCATTCCTGTCAAAGCACATATAATGATAACGATAATGTCTAACATTTACCGAGTGCTGCTCTGTGCTGGGACTGTTCTGAGAGCTGCTACGTGCCTGAGCACTAAGGCTCAGAAGGAGCTGAGGAGGCAGGTATCATCACTGTCACTCAACAGGTGTGGACACTGAGGCAGAGAAGTCAGCGATCTTTACTGCCCCCCACCATCTCCTCCACCCAGCAGAACTGTCCCCACGCCTGTGCCCTGAGTCACCACACCCCTCAGACCATCTCATAAATAAGGACATTAAAGTTTGCGGAGGTCAAGAACTTGCTCAAGTTGCAGAGGTAGCGTGAAGACAGGGATATCCTGAAATCCAGAGCCACCACACTGAACAGGTGGACGAAATGCACTTCCCACCAAGTGCCTCAGGCACACACAGCATCCGCTAGGCCCTACAGACGCTCAGAGGACCAGGACACTGCGACCCCAGAAGCCCTATAGCCCCGACCCCTCTGTCTTCTCCTTCCACCTTCTCACAAGCACGTGCCACACACCACACTCAGTCCCCTTCTCAGACGGCCCAATCGCTGCTCAATTCACCAGCAACGTTGTCCAGGCACCGACCTGGGCATACAGACGACCATCCATGCTGCCCATCAGCTCAGGAAAGGATTCCTGCACACAAACCTGTTAAGTTAGTAGAAGAAAAGAAATAATAAAGATCAGAGTAGAAATAAATGAAATAAGAAAAAAACTAAAAAAAAAAAAAAACAACAACAGAAAAGATCAGTGAGGGAGTTCCCTGTGGTGGTCTAGTGGTTAGGATTTGGCACTTCCACCACTGTGGCCTGGGTTCAATCCCTGGTTGGGGAACTGAGATCCTACAAGCCACACGCATGACCAAAAAAAAAAAAAAAAAATTCAGTGAAACTAAAGAGCTGGTTCTTTGAAAAGGTAAACAAAATTGATAAACTTTTAGCAAGACTCAACAAGGAAAAAAAGAAAATAGGGCCCAAATAAAATCAGAAAGGAAGGATAAGT
Source organism: Platanista minor (assembly GCA_004363435.1). Taxonomy (NCBI): domain Eukaryota; kingdom Metazoa; phylum Chordata; class Mammalia; order Artiodactyla; family Platanistidae; genus Platanista; species Platanista minor. The sequence goes on from RJWK010038083.1 coordinate 8,858, forward strand.
TACAACTGACACCACAGAAATAAAAGGATAAGAGATCACTATGAACAATTATATGCCAATGAAATAGATAACCTAGAAGAAATAGATAAATTCCAGGAAATGTACAATCTCCCAGGACTGATTTATGAAGAAATAGAGAACATGAATAAGGACTTCCCTGGTGGCACAGTGGTTAAGGATCTGCCTGCCAGTGCAGGGGACACAGGTTCAGTCCCTGGTCCGGGAAGATCCCACATGCCGCGAAGCAACTAAGCCTGTGTGCCACAGCTACTGAGCCTGTGCTCTAGAGCCCGCAAGCCACGACTACTGAAGCCCACATGCCCTAGAGCCTGCGCACCGCAACTACTGAGCACACGAGCTGCAAATACTGAAGCCCACGTGCCTAGAGCTCATTCATGCTCTGCAACAAAAGAAGACATTGCAATGAGAAAGCCCACACACTGCAACGAAGAGTAGCCCCCACTTGCTGCAACTAGAGGAAGCCTGCATGCAGCAATGAAGACCCAACACAGCCAAAACAAAACAAAACAAAACAAAAAAGGAATGAAAATATGAATAGACTGATTACCAGTAATGAAACTGATTCAGTTATTGGAAAAAACTCCCAACAAACAAAACTCCAGGATCAGACTGCTTCACAGTTGGATTCTTCCAAACATTTAAAGAAGAGTTAACACCAACCCTTCTCAAACTATTCAAAAAAATTAAAGAAGGAATACCTCTGAACTCATTCCATGAGGCCAGCATCACCCTGATACCAAAACAAAAGACACCACAAAAAAAAAGAAAAAAAAAGAAAGAAAGAAAGGAAAAATTACAGGCCAATATCACTGATAAACATAGATGCAAAACTCCTCAACAAAATAATAGCAAAGGGCTTCCCTGGTGGCGCAGTGGTTGGGAGTCCCCCTGCCGATGCAGGGGACACGGGTTCATGCCCCGGTCCGGGAGGATGCCACATGCCGCGGAGCGGCTGGGCCCGTGAGCCACGGCCGCTGAGCCTGCGCATCCGGAGCCTGTGCTCCGCAACGGGAGAGGCCACAGCAGTGAGAGGCCAGTATACTGCAAAAAAAATAAAAAATAATAGCAAACCAAATTCAACCGATAGGGACTTCCCTAGCAGTCCAGTGTTTAAGAATCTGCACTTCCACTGCAGGGGGCACAGGTTCAATCCCCGGTTGGGGAACTAAGAACCCACATGCTGTGTGGTGTGGCCAAAACAAAAATTAACAAAATTCAACTAATGTATTACAAGAATCATACAACGTGATCAAGTGGGATTTATCCCAGGAATGCAAGGATGGTTCAATATCTGCAAATCAATGTGATATACCACGTTAACAAATTGAAGAATAAAAATCATACAGTCATCTCAATAGGAAAAGCTTTTGAAAAATTCAACACCCACTTATGATAAAAACTCTCAGCAAAGTGGGTATAGAAGGAAGATACCTCAACATAATAAAGCCCATTTATGAAAAACCTACAGCCAACATCATAGTCAGTGATGAAAAGTTGAAATCACTTCCCCTAAGGTGAGAAACAAGACAAGAATGTCCACTTTTGCCACTTTCATTCAACACAGTATTGAAGCTTCTAGCCACAGCAGTAAGAAAAAAAAAAAAAGGAAAGGACTCCAAATCAGAAAGGAAGAAGTAAAACTGTCTCAATCTGTTGATGACATACCATATAGAAAACCCTAAAGATGCTTGCTACCAAAAAACTATTAGAACTAATAAATGAATTCAGTAAAGTTGCAGGATACGAAATTAATATGCAAAAATCTGTTGTATTTCTATATACTAACAAGAAACTATAAGAAAGAGAAATTAAGGAAACAATCCTATTCAGAATTGCATTAAAAAAAAAAAAACAAACTAGGAATAAAGCTAACCAAGGAGGTAAAAAAGACCTATACTTGGAGACCTATGAGATACTGATGAAATAAACTGAAGACAACACAAACAAATGCAAAGATATACCATGCTCATGGACTGGAAAAATTAGTATCATTAAAATGACCATGTTCCCCAAGTCAAGCTATAGATTTGATGCCATCCCTATCAAAATACCAATGGCATTTTTCACAGAACTAGAACAAATAATTTTTAAATTTGTATGGAAATACAAAAGGCCCCCAACAGCCAAAACTATCTGGAGAAAGAAGAACAAAGCTGGAGGTATCAGGCACCCTGATTTCAAACTATACTACAAAGCTACAGTAATCAAAGCAGTATGGTACTGGCACAGAAACAGACACATAGGTAAATGGAACAGAAAAGAGAGCCCAGAAATAAACCCACACTTACATGGCCAATTCAACCACAGCAAAGGAGGCAAGAATATACAACAGGGAAAATTGGCAGCCTCTTCAATAAACAGTGTTGGGAAAACTGCACAACTACATGAAAAAGAACAAAACTGGAGTATTTTCTCATAAAATATACAAAAATAAACTCAAAATGGACACAGACCCTGAAGGGACATTTTCCCAGAAATAAAATGCAGATGGTCAACAGGCACATGAAAAAATGCTGAACACTGCTAATCACCAGGGAAATGCAAATTGAAACCACAGTGAGATATCACCTCAAGCCTGTTGAAATGGCTATTATCAAAAAGACAACAAATAAGTGTTGGCGAGGATATGGAGAAAAGGGAACCCTCATGCACTATTGGTGGGAATGTAATTTGTTACATCCACTAAGGGAAACAGTGTGGAGGTTCCTCAAAAAAATTAAAAATAGAACTACCATACGGAATCCAGCAATTCCACTTCTGGGCATTTTCCCAAACAAAACAAAAATACTAATTTGAAAAGATACATGCACCGCATGTTCACTGAAGCATTATTTACAACGTCTGAGACATGGAAGCAACCTAAGTGTCCATCAGTAGATGAGTGGATAAAGAAGATGCGGTATATTATATATACGATGGAATACTACCTCAGCCATAAAAAAAGAATAAAATTCTGCCATTTGCAACAATGTGGATGGACCTAGAGGGAATTGTGCTTAGTGAAATAAGCCAGACAAAGATAAACACTGCATGATTTCACTTATATGTGGAATCTAAAAAACAAATGAACAAACGTAACAAAACAGAAACAGAGAACAAACAGGTGGTTGCCAGAGAGGAAGGGGTGTGAGGAGGAGTGAAATAGGTACAAACTTACAGTTATGAAATAAATGAGTCACAGGGATAAAATGTACAGAAAGGGGAACGCAGTCAAAAACACTGTAATAACTCTGTATAGTAATAGATGGTGCCTAGACTTACCTTGGTGATCATTTTGTAATGTATAGAAATATCGAATCACTACGCTGTATGCCTGGAACTAACATAGTGTTGTAGGTCAATGATGCTTCAATTTATTGATTTATTTTTCATATTGATTGATTGATTGATTTGGCTGCACCAGGTCTTTCTTAGTTGCAGCACATGGGGTCTTCATTGCAGCATGCGGGAACTAATTCCCTAACCAGGGATCGAACTTGGGCCCCCTGCATTGGGAGCACAAAGTCTACCACTGGACCACCAGGGAAGTCCCTGATGCTTCAATTCAAAAAAAAGGAAAAGACTGTGACATATTCTTTTTTTTAAAGTTAAGGCACTGGAAGAGGGAGTAAAGTGGAGACTGAAAGCCCGATTCCTCCCTCTGGCAGGTAGGTCCCTGCACCCTGTCTCGAGCTGATTCAGCCCAGAGAAGGGAGGCCTTCCTCCACTTAGCCTGCAGCTGCTGTTTCGCCCAAAGGCCAGACTCCAGAGGAACCAGACCGCTCACTGCTCTGGAGCCGCCTGCTTCTTCGGAAGTACCACCCCCTGTCTCCACCTACAGGAGCTCAAAGTTCTCTGCCCAGCTGTCACCTCCTCCGTGAAAAAGTGTTCTGATCACTTCAGCCAGACCATTCCTCCCTCCCCTGAGCATTCAGCCTGTCCCACTTGCTCCTCCAGCCTTATCTCACCCAGGAGTCAAGTCCCAAGGACAGGACAGGGAGCCGAGAGCCCTGTAGGCAAGGCCTTGGGGGCCCAGCATGGGAACACACTGTGGGACTCAGCGAGGAGCAAAGGAGGTGGCAATCCAGGCTGGCTTCCAGCTGCCATCCTTGAAAGGCTGTCAGGAGCTCGAAGGTGGCCTAGCAGCCGCCATGGTCCCGTGGCCCTGTCTCCAAGCCCTCCCAGGCAGGTCTGTCTCACTGTGAGTCCTCTGCCTACAATTCAAGGGTGTTTACAATGGGGCTTAAACTGTGACCTTCAAGTTTAAACAACTTAGCTTTTCACAAGTACGATCAACTGAGTTAAAAGTCATGTAAGTGGTGGGACTTCTCTGGTGGCACAGTGCTTAGGATTCCAGCTTTCACTGCCGGCGGGCCCGCGTGCGATCCCTGATCGGGGAACCAAGATTCCGCAAGCTGCGCCGAGCAGCCAAAGGAAAAAAAAAAAGTTCACATAAGTGCTTTTACACGCAGCAAACAGGGATTCTAGATTCTGCCTAGTTGGCACATATATAAAATTGAGACAGGGCTTCCCTGGTGGCACAGTGGTTGAGAGTCCGCCTGCCGATGCAGGGGACACGGGTTCGTGCCCCAGTCCGGGAAGATCCCACATGCCGCGGAGCGGCTGGGCCCGTGAGCCACGGCCGCTGAGCCTGCGCATCCGGGGCCTGTGCTCTGCAATGGGAGAGGCCACAGCAGTGAGAGGCCCGCGTACCGAAAAAAAAAAAAAAAAAAAAAAAAAAGAAAAGTTGAGACAGTGTTGAGACTAACACAAGTATACGTTCCCAATAACCTGACCATTCTGAATCACAGCCGTCATTGAGATTCACTCTCCATCCTCAAAACCTGGCCAAGCCTCCAGGACCCCTTCTCAGTTCGGGGAGGTCTCAAAGCACCTGTGGTGTTTTGTTCTCTCTGGGCCTCCACTGACTCTTAAACTCATCCTGGAAGAGAAACCCCCACACGGCTTAGCAGGAGCCCAGGAGGAACAAAAAAGGTGCAGCATCGAAGTGCTCGCCTGGGAAGGTCTCTGTTCCCCAAGAAAGGAGTTCTCCACTCAATCGCCTTCGTGACTTGTTTAATAGCTTCTTAGCACCAGATATCCAGGGATGAACAATACAGTTATAATTTATTTCACCAGAATAAACATCAAGGCAACTTTCTTAAAGTCAACCTTTTATTAAAATAGTTTCTTAAAATGGACAACCTATTTTTAAAGAGACTTAACGTTTTCCATAGGTCATAACTGAGACACCATTCATTGAAACACAGCAAGACTTCAAAGAGACCAAGTGATTTCTCTGGGCACAAGCCCACAGCTCCTTCTGTGGACCTGCCCCCGCCCCCCGGCCCCAGGGCACCTGTGTCCAGGTGGGCCCCTTCCCTGCATTCTACTAAAATGCAGCCCCACCAGCCTCCATGACTCTGCTCTGATCCAGGAGGTGACTTGAAAAAGGAAAGGAATGACAGAAACACTGACTGGCGTCCCCAAACATCCTGCACTTCCAACTGACAGCCTTCACCCCATGAGCGAAGACGTACCCTGGACGTCCCAAGGCAGCCAACAGCAAGCGGCAAGCATCGGTGGGTCAGCTCGCTTTCGTATTTAAGATATTCCCACAATGCAGCCTTGCCCCTCACTTCACAGACTCTGCCACGATGATCTACGGCCCCTTCTCTTTCAAACGAATTGCCAAACGGCATTTTATTGGGGAGTCCCTCTAAAAGGCAACTGGAGGCTCCTACAACACAATTTATGGGCGCATTGTTTCCATTTATTTTAATTGTATTTACAGCCTTCTGCCCAGAGCCCGCTGGGCACAGATGGCTATAAATCAAAGATCACAAACACAGCACTGCTTTGCTCCTCCGCTGGTACCGACCTATCAGGGGATTGTTGGGTGAGTTCTAATATGAATACTAATTACTTTCTCAATCAGACCATGGGTGTGCAATCACTTGAAAAACTGCAGAAAACAAAATTTCATTATATACTAGGTATGATCTTGAAGCAGAGGATGCTAGGAGTGCCCTGCTTGAGAAGGAAGATGGCCCACGGGAGGGGGCATGCGCTCTGGACCCCGAGCACGGGGGCTGGACTGCAGGCTTGGCCTCGCTCGCTGGGTGACCTTGAGGCAAGTTCCTTGATCACTGTGTTCCCTCCACTATTAAACAAAATGGTGGCCGAGGAAGTCTACTCTGGATAATTTGCTGGAGCTCAGCGAACGAGAAGCTCTACAGGGCCTCCTGAAGCTGCGCCCCCGCCACGCGGCAGGGCAGGGGCGGGCTCCGCCAGAGCCCCCTTCTTTGCCCCCACGTATCATCCACTCCGAGTGTCAGAACGTCGGCCCTGCCCAACCTGTGCCTCCCCAGGTGGCCTCCTGCCTGACGAGGTCACTGCCAGCTAGCTGGCCCCAAACGCCAGCAAGAGGGCCACGCTACCGACCCTGCAGGCCCTCGCTCCATCAGTGCCCTCATCCCGGCGACGCCGCGGCCCTCCGAGACACCCCTCGTGTCTCATACTTCTCTGCCACACCGCTAAGTCCACGTGCCCTCCTCACTCGCGCCTATCTCACCCCGAGTCCAGCCTCAGCCCTGCACGCCACCCTCCACGCCGCCGCCAGAACAGCTGCCTGAGCTCTGTAAACCAGCTGCCCAGTAAGCTGTACTACAGCTTCCCGACAAAGGGCTGTGTTCCTGTCCGTTGAGGCCGGCCTCGGCCGTGTGCTAGCCTCTGCCCAATGGAACGCGGGTGAGTGTGGCATGCTGTGACCTGGCAAAAGCTTTAAGGGGCACCCAGGGTTTCCGCCAGCCCCTGGCTTCCGCTGTCCGCCTGGAGAACGGCCCTGGATGGAGTCTGTGCTTCCAGACCAGGGCCTGGGCAGGGGACACACAGAGCCGCAGCCCACCCGCAGCCCTGGGACCTCTCGTCCTCGGAGACAGGAGGGCTGCTGGTGAACCTGCGATGGCTGCTCATCGTTCAGTGACAGAGGTGGGCCTGCCCTCTGGAGCCTGGGCGTTGGGAGACGGGCTGGGGGACACGGGCCAGCCTCCGGCCCAGCCGCTTGCCCCAACACCTGCACCCAGGCCCGCCTTCGGGGCAGCTGTGCCGACACCCACAAGGCCCTCACACAGCTCCAAATACGTGGTTCGCAGTATTTTCTCCCAGGGGAGAGGCTGTCCATCCGCCCTGCCATACCCCCCCGCTATCAGGAAACCGTCTCCCCCCTGGACCCTTTCCTCCCGAGGGCACCGTGCTCATACCGTCAGGGACACGACCTGTCTCTCCAGCAGCTGGCGGCACCCAGGGAACAGGCCTGTCTCACTTTCCTTTGCACCCCCCACTCATTCACCATGCCCAGCAGGGTTGGCACTAAATCTGTTCATTTGTAGGATTTTTTTTTTTTAAGATTTCATTATTTAGAAATACCGACACATTCAGTTTTCATTACATCAATTCCATCTGCACATATATCACTGAATTTCAAAGCTCTGATCCCCAAACAGTCAGAGAGCCAATTTTGGAAAGAGAAGCTGAGATAACCTCAGAAATCGACGGAAGGGACTAAGAGGCAGGAGACCTTAGTAGGCACAGAAACGCCACTGTCCCCGAGGCTGTGAACAATAGCTGCATTATCGCTCCCTACCTTGGGCAAACAGGCCATTGTAAATGCTTATTTTATGACTCAGTCTCTCATAAATTATGCAGGAAGACTCTCTTAACCTGGTTCTTCCCTGGCTTTCCGGACGCAGTATTAACTCGGCAGCAGTGTCAAGTAGATGTACTCTCTCCGTGCTGGGAAGTCAGTTATAAGACTTTTGTCTCTGATCGGCGGCAAAAACAGAGACGACTTCGTGAAAGTCACAGAGCTCAGAAGACAGAAGCCTCAACAGAACATTCTTCTCAACATCCCCAAACTTTCCAGGCCATCAGGGATGCTGAAGCCCAAAACACATATTTTAAGAAATTCAAAATGCCCCCCCGGGCTGCCTAAGTGCCTACTCACTGAGCGGACGGTGGGGTCTGAAACCCATGGGATGCAGCCCTACCCCCAGGGCCACCGCCCAGACCCAGAAAATGTCAGCACAGGCATCCCACCAGGACGAGAGGGGAGCTGCCATCTGGCCTAGGACTCAGAGATGGCACACGGGTGCCAAGGAGGGGTGGGGGGAGCCCAGCCGCGTCAGCAGAAGCAGGGAGGCCAAGGGGGCCGGGGGACGCCACACGAGAACAGGACCCGTCCTGCCTCGAATCCTGGTCAGGAAACTTGGTGACGGCGTGACCTCAGGGACCCTGCCGGCCGATCCCGTGCCTCCAGCTCCTCGGCTAAAAGGGAACAATAATAGTAACCACCACGCGGGTTGTTTTAAGCACGAAATTAGATACATGAAGCACTCAGAACAGGCCTGGCAGGCAGGACATGTGCACCAGATATCAGGGCTTGTGTGTGTGCACATGTGTCTGTGTGTGAGTGGCACACTGAAAGAGAGAGACAATCCCGTGGGCTAGAGGAAGTGAGTGGCAGAGAGCAGCCCATGACAAGGCAAGAGGGCAGGCCAAGGCCAGACAGGGAAGGGCCTGGCCTCGTGTCCCGGGCTAAGAAGTCTGAACTTTACCCTTGAACCACGGCAGCCAATCAAAGGCTTTAAAGCGGAAGCTGACAGAGGCAGACGGCGTTGTCATCAGACCACACGTGGCAGGTGGGTGGGCAGAGGAAACAACACAAGAATGGTCCAGGCCAGAGAGGGCAAAAGAATCGGAACTGGCACAGCAGCGGTGGGACAGAGAGATGCGGGAGACAAACAGATTTCCCCAGCGACCGGGCAGCGCTCAGGAGAAACTGGGTGTTGCTACAAGCAGAACGCGAGCACCTAAGAGAACAGCAGGCCGTTCAAAGGCTTCTGGTCTCTTCGTCCCCAAACCCTGCACCTTGCTTCCTGGAGAAATCACAAGGCTGCCTTTTGGTTTTTTTCACTTTATCACCTTTACATACATTTATTAGTCCCGGGCCAGGAAGGAAGAATCACGCTCAACAAATGTGTTCCATCTCCATACATTCTCTGAAACAGGAAAAAAAAAACCTACAACCTGAGTGCTGGCTGTAGGAAGGCCTGTGCCACGTTTCAGCAGGGCACAGGGGCTCAGGCAGACCTGCCCTCAACGTGCTTCTAATCCCAGTGAAGGCACAGGAGAAGTCTGCGCTGCTATCTTCTGGGACAGCCTTGCTGAATCAGACACGGCCTAACGACTGTCTGGGGATGGGGGGTTTTTGTTGGGGGAGCAAAGCGGGTAAGCCTACGTACGTCACCACTTGCATGAAGAACTGCAGACGTTTTAACTCTGCTCATGCCGTCTGCTGGGACGTTCTGTGCAGATAAGACAGCCAAGACCTAGTGAAGCCTTTGCCGATTCCCCGGCAGCAAGTGGCCTATTGTCCCGGGGACCCCAGGGCGCTTCAGCCAGGCTCTCTCAGGGCCCTGGCATCAAGTTTCCAGGGCCCAGCAGGAACAGAGACCCACCCCGACCCCGGCACAGCCAGGCTGCACAGGCTGCCCAAGCCCCCAGTGTCTGCGAGCAGAAACGACAGCCACTCCCTCTGGGCAGGCCAGTCACCTGTGCTGCCCAGATGTTCTGCTGGCAGCCAGGCCTCTCTGATTCAAAAAGGCTGTCACTTACAAAACACCATTTGGTACACGTGGTCCAAGTGCGGCTCTACGAGAAAGGAGAACAGGAGATTTTCACAGGGTTCTGGTGGTCGGAGCGTCTTCGGGGTGGGCAGTGAGGCTGAGGGAGAGGCATGTTTTAGACACACGATCTGCAGCTGCACTGAGAAGGCCAAGGGTGTGAGGCGGACACAGACCACGGTCCTTTCTCCCCGGACCGTGCGCAGGCTGCACACGAGCCCACCATCACAGCCTGCACTGGCCCTGGGCGGGGACACCACGGCCCTCCACGTGCAGGGGGCGTCCAAGGGTGAGGAACCAGATCCCACCCTCCACCTCCCCGAGGTCAGTGGCCGACAGGCAGGGGCGAGCCTGTCCGTGGGAGCCCCGCTCCCGTGTGGCAGCGACCGTGCATGAAGAACGTGGCGGGACCGAGTTCTAAGCAAACGGTGCTGCTGAACCGTGTAACTTATAAATAGATCTCCAGGAACATTTTAACATAATTTGCTTTCCAGGCACAAAGAACCATGTCAATCAACTCTACAACGACGAAGGCAGGAGTCTCTGTTGATTGCTTTCTGGCAAAGGAAGAAAAACAGGTTTCACCGTGAGCTAATCTTTCACACACACAGAGGCACACATCGAAAGCGGAGCTGAAACTGGCTGTGCGTTTCCATTTATTCGTTCGACAATTACCTGAGTGCAAACCGAGCGCCAGGAGCCATCCTGGACACCGCGGCCTCAACCTGTATGACACTTGGAACCAGACAAACGCCGGCTACCCTCCCCACAGCTGCCCAGCCCCGGGAAACTGCTGTCAACAGCCTCCCCATAGGCGGGAAAGAGCAACCCTGAGGATTACATGTATGATTACACACGTGATGGGCCCAGCTCAGACTCTCAATAAACAAACTTGGTAGTAACTAACAAGACCAGGGGAGAAAGAAACGAAAGGCTTTAGGCTCCTTCAACTGCGGTCTGCACGTGAAAATGTCACAGACGGGTCCACTCCCAGGAAAGCTGAGCATCGCTGAGCAGGGGGAGGGGACAAGCCTTGAAGACGGAGAGAGGCCTCCTCACTTAGAAACTGCTGGACACTTGCACGGGAGAGATTAAAGGAAAGCAGATCCACCCAGTGTGCAGCTCACACATCAAGTGACTTAAGGAAACTCCTTAAAAGAGAAACTCCAACTCAGAAATGACTACAACTACGTTTCAGGGTGGTCTGCTATTTTTTTTCTACTTTTTTTTTTTGGCAGTACGTGGGCCTCTCACTGCCGTGGCCTCTCCCGTTGCGGAGCACAGGCTCCGGACGCGCAGGCTCAGCGGCCATGGCTCACAGGCCCGGCCGCTCCGCGGCATGTGGGATCTTCCCGGACCAGGGCACGAACCCACGTCCCCCCGCATCGGCAGGCAGACTCTCCACCGCTGCGCCACCAGGGAAGCCCGGTCTGTTATTTTTTAATAACTCTCCTTAGCATCCAGAGTGCTAGAGAAATCAACCAACCAAGTGACTGTGGGCTGAGACATTCCTGCAACTCCATTACCAGATGATGCTTGATTATCACACTTCTTCCATTCTGAAATGACACTGACTAGCATTTTAATTGTTCAAGAATGTTTCTGGGGGCTTCCCTGGTGGCGCAGTGGTTGAGAATCTGCCTGTTAATGCAGGGGACACGGGTTTGAGCCCTGGTCTGGGAGGATCCCACATGCCGAGGAGCAACTGGGCCCGTGAGCCACAACTACGGATCCTGCGCATCTGGAGCCCGTGCTCCGCGACAACAGAAGCCACCGCAACGAGAAGCCCGTGCACTGCAATGAAGAGTAGCCCCTGCTCACCGCAACTAGAGAAAGCCCGCGTGCGGCACCAAAGACCCAACGCAGCCAAAAATAAAATGAATAAATTTATAAAACAAAAGAAAAGAAAGGAATGTGTCCAGGCTTTACAGTCAGTGAGCAGATGGAACAGGCCAGTGCCATGGGTTCCCAGTATCTGAGCATCAAGGAAATGCAGTCTTTCTCTCACCTCAGCTCCCTGGCAACCCTGCAAGGTGGGTGTCACTAACCCCGCATGCAGAAGAGGAACCTGGATGAGGAAACCTAGGCAAACCAGGGCAGGCAGGGCCAGGACAGGGCCACAGCCCGACGCTCTTGGCAGGAGGCCGACAGGCACCCATGCCGAGGCGTGACCACAGTTGTCTCCTCTGAAAGCACCAGCAGACAGCTAAGACTAGGTCTGGTCTTGTGATCCTCTGCAGAAGCATAGATGCGATGTCCAAAAAGACAGAAAAAGCAATAAAAAAGTGCTACTGCTTCTTCTGCAGCACAAAGCAGAATACGGAGCGACATTAAATAAAGAGAGACAGGGAGAACTGTGCACAGCTCTCTGAAAGGGCTGCTTTGATTCAGGTGGTCACACCTTTTTTTTTCCAGAAGAAATCAAACGTTTCTATTTA
>RJWK010038084.1:0-20977 GCA_004363435.1 Platanista minor
GATTAAATACATTATTCAGGTAGTTAAGTCTTCACAAATATGTCACATGCATACTAAATATTAGGTACTAGGCTTTCAGATTGGAGTTACTTTCAAGTGACAGAATTTTAGCAAAGCTGGCATTTTGTGAAATTAGATATTTGTAATTAATTGCCTTTGAAAATAATTTTGTTCAAAGTTTCACTTATTATTTTTATTATGAAAAGTGAAATATTTTATTTTTGATTTACCTCTTAAAAACAAAACTACATACAAGCAAAGCAATTCCTCTATAACCAAGCCGTGTGATTGTTGGGACTCAAATACTCCAGGCTCTAAAACATTTTATTAAAAAAGTACCATCAGAAAACTATTAAATTTTACAATTCATATCTAGATTATCCTCATAAACTAAAATATATTATGTAATGGTTTAATTTAGTTTCAAAAGTGTGCGTGTGTGTTTTCATTATATCCCCAGGGAAGAAAAGAACAGTGCTTAGTGTGTATATGTGTATACACATACACACACGTACACAAAAGATGCTGAAAAATCTTTGTTGAATAAATAAATGAAGTATCAGTATTATCATGGAAAGTTTCAAGTAGAGTAATAGTGGTAAATTTTCAGATTTAGAAACCTAGCTGCACTACTTTCTAGAAATACCTTCATCAAGGTAACTAAATGCTGAATCTTGATTTCTGCATCAGAAAATAGAGATAATAAACACAGTGTTGTAATGAGGTCTAAAAGATAATCTACATAGTAAGTATGCAATAAATATAAAGTATAGTCGTTAGTTCTCAAAGTTCAATTACTAGAATTAATGAGAATGTGACAGTGATTTGTGATGTTAATGAAGGTTATAGATCATAATAATTTAGCAATTTATCCAATTAGTTAAGTCTTTTAAGGGGTGCAGTCCTATGCCATTTGAAAAATCCAAAAGGAGCCAATTTTACCAACATCTTATAAACATGCAAAAGCTGCTTAGTAGTTCCATTTGTAAATTATGGAAAGTCTTCAGGTATTTTAAAATCATAAACATGTTTTAAAAAGTTTTAATTAGTGAAGAATATTTGTGCTCATCACAGTCTTCTTGTTTTTTATTATCTTTGAGCTTTTTCATGACATGTTCAATTTTGAACAAGAGATTACTTCCCTTTTAACCTTAACCTATTCTCTGAGGTATGGTTACCAAATGTATGAGAAGACCTGAGAATCAATGAATCAATCAAAGTTAATTTTTAACTGAATTAATTGTTTGTTTTTTTCCTACTAGAATTAAATTAGAAAATTTCTCATTATAAGTCTTTTCAAGAAAAAAAAATACGAGGACTTGTTTCAAATGCAAAAGTTCAATGTGGGTTCAGGAATTCTGTAGTATCTAATAGTCTTTACAAATACTGTCCACAGCTGTGCAATATTGTAGCCACTAGTCATATGTGGCTATTGAGAATTCAAAATATGTAATGAAGGAACTGAATTTTGAATTTAATCTTAATGGATTCAATTTAAATGTAAATAGTAACGTGACTGGTGGCATTTGTAAGAAAAGTTATAAATTGTAAGTTCCACATGATATACTGGAAATGCAGCTTCAAGTAAAGTACTACTATAAGAAATAAACAATAAATAAAACAATTTACTTTTTTCTTTTTTTTTTTTTTCGCGGTACGTGGGCCTCTCACTGTTGTGGCCTCTCCTGTTGCGGAGCACAGGCTCCGGACGTGCAGGCTCAGTGGCCATGGCTCACGGGCCCAGCCGCTCCGCGGCATATGGGAACTTCCCGGACTGGGGCACGAACCCGTGTCCCCTGCATCGGCAGGCAGACTCTCAACCACTGCGCCACCAGGGAAGCCTCATGATTCAAACATTTTAACCTATTGAGATTTAATCTATGCTTCACTAAGTAAATAGCAATGAATGTATTGATATTTGTAAGATTTCTTAGTTTTAATTTTTTGTTTGTTCCTTTGTTTATTATTTTAGCCACTGTAAGTGAAATGTGTGTTGTTGTTGTTTTTTGTCCTAAGGTCTATTGATGTGATTTTCTCCCAAAAATATACATTCTGAAAATTGCCCATGTTTAGAGTATATATATTTTTGCCTTGTATAAATCATCTAAATCTACAGAAAAGAATGTCTTGATTAATAAAATGTCTCTCTAAGTATGATATAACATTTGAAACAATAATTTGACTCACACTTTTCTGACAGGTATTTTGGAAGGATTAAACCAATGGGAAGTACTAGTTTTTTTTGTTTTGTTTTTGTTTTTGTTTTTGTTTTTTGGTACGCGGGCCTCTCACTGTTGTGGCTTTTCCCGTTGCGGAGCAGAGGCTCCGGACGCGCAGGCTCAGCGGCCATGGCTCACGGGCCCAGCCGCTCCGCGGCATGTGGGATCTTCCCGGACCGGGGCACGAACCCGTGTCCCCTGCATCGGCAGGCGGACTCTCAACCACTGTGCCACCAGGGAAGCCCAGGAAGTACTCGTTTTATGGAGAGTCTTGTGCTGGTGCAGAAGAAGTAGAAAAAGGGAGGGGACTCTAAGGAAGGTTCGCATTTTAGTCATGACCAAGACCACTAAACTTTTCAAAACCTGCATTTTGTTAGGATGTTTCCTGGAGGTTAATCTCACTTTACCTTCCTGTCCCTAAGACCTCACCCTCAAGAGCAGACTTTGAGGGAACTGCAGAACTTGGTCTTGTTCCGAGAGGGACCACACACTGCATCTTTGGAAAGGAAAGGAGGGCCAAAACCATCTTTAGAGCCCAGATGCATGACTGGAAAGTATCACACCATATGACCAGAGGCTGGAAAGTGGTGACATTAAGAATGCAACACAATGTATTTTCTTCATAACATCTAAATCATTAGGTCACTTCTCTTTCTTAATTAGCTTGCACTCAAAGTTTTTAGTTATTTTAACATATACAGATGGACGTGATAGTCTGCAATTTAGACTACTGCAGAAGCCATTCCACACACTCCTTTCTAAAATACAAAATTGCGAGTGTGAGTGTGTGTGCATATTCATGTGTATGTCTAATACAAAGTGATAAAATTACTAAGTGAGATGATCTGTGACAGACAGTGCTGTGGGGAAAGGGAATGGCAGTCTAAGTGAGGATCACTAAAAGGTTTATGAAGGTTAGAAATTATATAAAATATTAAGTAAAATGTTCTGAGAGGTTTTGAGGCTATAGCCCACTAGTGAAGGGTATAGATCAGAGACAGCTTTGAATCTCATAAGGCACTGGAATTTATTCTAATGGCAAGAGGAAGAATTTATTGGCTTTTTAAATTTGAGAGTGGTGTGATGGGATGTAGCTATGTTTGGAAAAGCAACCATGATAGCACTGTGCGAGATCACATATGGTGAAAAGAGACTGAAAATAAAGGTGAAAAGCTAGAAAAATATCTAATTGCTGGATTAGGGAAGACAAGGTCTGAGCTAGAAACATATAGGGAAAAAAATCTAGTTCATGTCACAAGAAACATAGAATAGAGAAAAATATGAAAGGTACACTGAAAGGTAAACATATTTTTTAAAGTTCTTACCCCTATGACTGAAAAGATGGAAGGAAACTTAAATATAGGAAAGAAATAGAGAAGGAATTTTGATAAGAAAGGTAGTAATTTGTGTTTTAGATTACTTGTGCCGTCCCTTATAAGTCCAGAAAAGAGATGTCATGATTGAGGAGAAAGGATAAGAACAGAAAGGTGTGTTTTAGAATTATTCATATGGAGATTATAATTAAGTATTTTAAGGTAGATCATGTTCCCTTGGAAGAAAACTTAACAAGCAAGGATGAATTTAAAATCTTGGAGGTTAAAGTAGCTCTGAACAATGGCCAGATTCAATTGTGCCCATTGATTAGGGGTGTTGAGATTGAGCAATGGGCTATAAAACTACTCATTTGGAGATGTTGTAAAGGCCATCAACAGGGCCAAGGGAGTAATTAGAGAATAAGAATGGGGAGGAAAATTTGTGATCAAGTAGCCAAAGTCCTGTCTTAGAGATCAATTGATGGCTGTGATAGTAAAGGTTGTAGCTAAACGGGGCAGTGGGAGAAATGGAGAAAAATCTCTCCTTGTGGTCCTTGAATAATAAATGAACAGGTAAAGTTGCAGGCATCATCTGAGAAGGAATTTCTTAAAGTTGTGTCCTTAATAGATAACAGCAACTGACATTATAGGTTTATCCCATAGTTATGGATATGTGAAAGAGAAGGTATTTTGTGAGATTTATTTTTCATTATACTGTATTAGAAAATTAGACACAGTTACAAGATTCCATGGTGTCAATATAAAGAAATCATGATTAAGCAAAAGAATGAGAGCCATAAATTTAAAGAATTATTGAAAGAAAATGCAAAAATTGTATGTGTTAAGATTTCATTTTGTGTGTACCACAGTTTTCTGAAGGAACCAGAGAAACTGGAATGTGGGTCTTCTCAATGCCCACATACAGGGAGAGATGGTTGATGGATGAAAAAGGCTCTCACCCAATTCTTTGGCAGGATATCAGTGTCCTAGTAATTTAAAGACATACTCAGGAAAATGTAAAGACTTTACACTTTGTATTGACTGAAATTAAGTTTCTGCCATCCCACTGAAATGGGGGCTTGAAATAAAAATTAAAAAAGAAATGTTGAAAATTAAAGGATATTCTATTTCTTTTACTTCTTTCTCTGTGGATTGAGATTTATGCCTTCTATATTAAACATAAGTATTTTTGAGAGACTTCATATGAAACATATTCCTGATTATCTCTCAGTAATTATAAAAAATGGTGACTATGACTACATGGTTCTGGTTTCCATTGCTTCCCTCTATTTGATTAATATCTGCTTCCTCTTCTCTATTTTTTTATGGTTTTGAGCTCAGAGATGAATTCATCATGTGGAAGTAAATTATTATAAGGGTCAGATTCTGTATTTCAGCCTTAATTAAAATGATGTGGAATTCAGAGGCAATAAGTTTCAACTAGTAGTGAATGAGAAAATCTTGAGAAAGAAAGTTAAATAAAGCTGTTGAGAAGGACTTGTGTACTGCAAGAGCATGATATCGCTTTGTCTTTGTTTACAGAAAAATAAGAATCAAGCTTGGTGAATAGTTAGATGTCTGTTTCCAGAAAATTTAAGTTAGACCTATAGTTGCTCTGAACTTGGTCATCATATATCAAATTTTGTTCTAAGGCTGTTTAATAAAAAATACAGTCCTCTTTTTATAATATTCAATCCTCTTTTTATAAATCCATTTCTTAAAATGTTTATCATATGAAATTGCATTTGTAAAGATGTTTTTGATATAGTATTTGTGTTCAGTTAAAATTGAAACTAGATTTGTCAGAGGAAATTATATTTGAAAACACTCATCAATCTCAGGATATTTAACTCACTAATTTTCACTTGACTCATCTTATTATCATTAAAACAACCAGGTAAAAACCCTGCCCATTTATCCTTGAAGTTTAAGGGGGGGAATTATTTTCCTACCTACAGAAGTTGTGTGGATAAAATTAGATATTAGAAACATTATCAATCAAAACATAATGTAGAAAGTCCATTTTTCTTTAACAATTTTCTGAAAAATAAATACCTAAATTACTCAAAGATGCTTTAAAATAGCAAGGGCGTATAACTTGTCATATTCTATGCTGTCATATTTAATTATGAAAACTACATGCTTTTGCAACAGACAGCTATTAAAAGGTTATTTTCTGGTAAAGATTTATGAAAAAACTACTGATGAGTAGTCATCTCCCATTTCTCTTGGTAAAAATCATATCTGCCATTTTTTTTCAAACTATCTTAATTCTGAATATTTCTCAATCCCCCTCCAACTGCTACTCTATTATAAACCACTACCATCTCTCTCCTGCTTTATTTTTTATACATCAGCCTTTTAACTTGTTTTCTTGCTTTTACTTATTCTTCTTCCTCATTTATTTTCCACACAAGAAGGCAATTGGTCTTTTAAAAATATGGCTCAAAATCCTGCAATAGCTTCACTTAGAGTGGAAACCAAATGTTTCTCATGACCTGAAGACTTTATATAATCCACTCCCCTCATCCCCCCACACCTCCACAACCCCCCAACCACACACACACACACACACACACACACACACACACACACACACACAGATGCACTGACCTTTCCTTTCTAATTTCAAGTCTTCGAGGATATTCCTGATCTGGAGCCTCCATGCTTGCTGTTCTATCTACCTAGAATGATCTTCCCTGGATACTCACATACCCCTCTCCCTCACTTCGTTCTTCTGTCTACTCTATTATTGCCATTTCAAAAATATACCAACTATTGCATTTTTTCTAATTGCTTCCACTACTTTTATTTTTATAATATTTCTCATTATATATATAAAATTAAATATAATATCACATTTTTTGGTTTATAGTTGGCTTCTTCCAGTAGAATATAAGGTTCATGGTAGCAGAGATTTTGCTTGCCTTAACTTGCCTATGAATCACCACTGCCTAAAACAGTGCCTGGCACAAAATAGTTAACGCATACTCTGTGCTGAATGAGTGGGTAAATGAATGATGTTTGTACATTCAAACACTTACACCTATCAACCACAATTGTTGCTAATTATTTAAAAAAATATTTAAAAGTTTTTCTTGTGCTTTTTTTCCCCATGAATCCTTTTTTTATGTGTCCTTTTGTTCTAAACAGAAGATGTGTTTATTTTCTGTTTGTCTGTATCTGTTATGAATGAGAGAAATTGAATGATCTGATTGGCCATTAAAATTATGGACATAACCATGAGTTCAACCATCTAATTATTGAAATAGAGGCCCTCATTTTAAATAACTATGCACTTACATACTTTTTAAGTATTGTATCGCTTTACATAAGTTAAGAGTTCATGTCTTTTTATTTATATTGCCCCTTCATCTTTGGCGTGAATTTAGTAAAATTCACAGGTTGGTGGCTCATGCTCTTGAGTGAGAATAATGCTAGCCAATCAGATCACAGATTTCTCTGCCCATGAAGATTTCGCTTATTGTGAAGGATATCTGAGACAGTAGTCTTTGTTGTTGTTTTCAATTTGGGGGAGTCAACTGGTGCTTTGATTTTAATAAAAATCAGCTTTGATGGAAAAAGATGATCTTCTAGAACATCTTCTAGAACAAAAGGCATGTGAATAACACCTGATGGAAAACATATTATTGGTTATATGATATGCTATTTTCCGATATGGAAATTATTTTTGTCAGTAATTAAGGAATGAGCCATATATATATGTGTGTGTGTGTGTGTGTGTGTGTGTGTATGTATGTATGTATTTCCATATATATGTATGTATATGGAAATATTTTAAATAGTCATTTATAGCCCTAAAAAGCTAGTCAGGATTTATTTCATTTATGTAACCCTAAAGAAACCTTGATGTTTAGATATACCTAAATGTACAAGTATTAAAACTGCATACAACTCTGTGTGAGATTTTTCAGTATTAAAATGTATGCTGTCTTATTCTTGGAAACTATTATTAATTGTGTGTGAAAAAGTGTGCAAGTTGTGCTTTTTGTGACACTTTTAAGTGTTCTGGTCTCACTGAGGCAATTCTATGACTAGACCTTTGAGTAGGAGATTGAAATTCAAATGACAAAAAGGAGCTAGACCCCCAATTTGTATTCAGGGGATCTGAGGCCTTAATTTTCAAATAGAAGCCAGGATGACTGAAATAGAAAAACCTGTGTGCTTCTTTTTAAAATAAAGATTCTCTAGCCTTACTGAGTCAGAATCTGCTTCCTAACAAGATCCACAGGTGACTCCTGTGCACTTATATTTGAGATGCAGCACTTTAGGTGATTTTGATGCTTAGCCAGATGTAGAAAACACTGGATTCTAGAAGCTCCACAGTGCAGCATTAGGGACTGTGGGTAGAATAGCTGGAACTGATTTTTCACAGAAGTAATTCTGAAATCCAACCATTGGTTTCTGTCCCTTTTAAGTTAGAAGAGCTCCCTGCTCTGTCTCATTCCAAAGGATTTATCAAAGCAAAGCATGTAAAGCTGCTAAACCATGAACTGCTGTCCAACATCAGCATTCCTGAAGTGTATGTTCTTAGCAGACACGATCTGTTAATTTCTGTTTCTCAAAACTCTTACTATATCACTTTGTGAGTATTTAACTTATTTAATCTAATAATTATATATTCCTGTTTACTACAGAATTTTCAATATTTCTTAAAACTGAAATTTTACAGTAGTGGAATTTAAAAAATTGAGTTATTGCAATTATTTAATGAGCAGTATCAATATTTGACAGTCCCTGCCAAATATAAATTTGCCATTTGAAATTCCTCTTTAACTCTCCCAAAACTCCTAAAAATGCATTTCTCATTGACATAAAACCTACTTATCAGGAATATCTATGTGGAAAAACTGGGAACTCAATAAACAAGATCAACCCAAAATATATTTCTTCATCTGTTGGTATAGCTTACTTTTAAGGGAAAATTCATCTGTGTACATATATATATGATGCCAAAGAGAAGATTTAGAATTTATTGAACAATACTATAAAGGTTATAACATTAATGAAAATGTAATCTATAAACCTCAAAGGATTAGTGATTAGTACTTATATGCATATATACTAAAATTATAATTTTCTATTTCATAATTTGTCTCTTTTCAAAAGTGAAGGTCTCTTACCTATGGAAATTCAAAACACTATGATATTTTAGAGGAAACTTAGACACCCTCATATAACCAAAGTTTGGGAGACAAATGCAATGGAGGGGGCACTAAAAACACAATTTTATTTTATTATTTCTCATAAGTTAATTTAAAATTCAATGTACACTTCATCACAGGTTCCAATAGATCTCAATAATTAAATTGCTCAATTCATCATTAATGGTTCTGCAATATATCAAATTTTTATCCTCTCTTAAGAATCAGATGATTTGGGATTTTCATGAAAATAGAATTATTTAACATATTACATTAAATTATTAGTATTAAGATCTTTCTATACCCACTCACACATATTCACTCATACTCCATACAAAGGAACACTAAATATCTACCTTCTTGCCTTCTTTTCCCTGGAATTAGAGAGAGTTTAAGTCATGTAAAACTTACTGTGACATAGTAAATATATTTTCCTGAATAATTCATTTGACAACTATGGCATTATTCTTAGAAGAATAGTGCATGATTTTCTTTTTCTATCAATCCCAAGGGAAGTTGTTTATTCTTTTTGTCAGTTCCAGCTTTCTTTCAAAAATACATATTTGATTATCTCATTGCATGCAGGAAAATAAGGGCTATTTTTGTAGTTGTTAGAGAAAGAAGTGAGACACATGTGAGAAATCATGGCATCAGTATTAAGCTTTGAAGAAAGTACGTCAAAAATTGTTCCGACTGGCCTTAGGGAGATGTAGATGGCAGCCTCCAGGGGTTTAATTGAGGAGAGTTTAATTAAGGCCCTGTTTACAGAGGTGTGGGCAGAGTGAAAGAGAACAGGCAAGGGATGGCAAACTATCCAGAGATTAGTTGCACAGGGAAGCTGGTGCCACCAGCTGAACTGAAGGGACAGAGGGAAGGGACAGTGTTATAGGAGGCAGAGAGACCACAGAGGCTGGAATAAGCCTCCATCCTGCAGCTGTACCCACAGAACACAATGCCTTCCTGTCAATGGCAACATAGAGGAGGAATAAGCAGAAGGAATAGTTATTTCAACCTCTCTTTGCTCAGAGTTCCTGGAAGTGCATGTTTACCTATGACCATCCCTGGGGTTGTTGGAGTACAATGTCATAACGTGTTCTCACTCTATTTCTTCCTAATCTCCTGATAAGTGTAAATATTTTAATCCATATATTCAGATAAAAATATAAATTTAGGTGAATTTCTTAAAGAATGAAAGCTAAGGAAAAAAAGAAAGAACAGCTTTGGATCAGGGAAGAAGCAAGAGAGAAAATTTATCTGTCTTGTTTCTGGGTAGTGTGACAGGGTTTTCAGAGAAAATTCTTTGTATATAAATAGGAGAGATGCTCTTTATTCTTTTATTTGGCTGGTAGTGCCTGCTCCCTCATCATCTGCTTTTCAGTCACATGCTAGTTTTTGTTGTAGTTAACTTTTTGTTTTGTGTGTGTGGGTTGTTTCTTTTTTTTAATATATTAGCACTCCTAGAGAAAACTCTTTTTTAAAAAATGTATTTATTTTATTTATTTATTTTTGGCTGCATTGGATCTTTGTTGCTGTGCGGCCCTTCTCTAGTTGTGGCGAGCGGGGGCTACTCTCCGTTGCGGTGCGCGGGCTTCTCATTGCAGTGGCTTCTCTTGTTGTGGAGCACGGGCTCTAGGCGCGAGGGCTTCAGTAGTTGTGGCCTATGGGTTCTAGAGCGCAGGCTAAGTAGTTGTGGCGCACAGGCTCAGTTGCTCTGCAGCATGTTGGATCTTCCCAGACCAGGGCTCGAACCTGTGTCCCCTGCAATGGTAGGCGGATTCTTAACCACTGTGCCACCAGAGAAGCCTGAAAACGCTTTTTTTTTTTTTTTTGCGGTACGCGGGCCTCTCACTGTTGTGGCCTCTCCCGTTGCGGAGCACAGGCTCCGGACGCGCAGGCTCAGCAGCCATGGCTCACGGGCCCAGCCGCTCCGCGGCATGTGGGATCTTCCCGGACCGGGGCACAAACCCGCGTCCCCTGAATCGGCAGGCGTACTCTCAACCACTGCACCACCAGGGAAGCCCCTGAAAACGCTTTTTAAAGATAAACTCTAAAGTACAATTGGGTATTCTCTCAAACGCTCGACCAACTCTTCATTTTAGTCATCATCTTGCTGCCAATGCCCCACCACCCTTCACTCTGCATTCTGGATTTGTGTACAGACACCTTTCCCAAGGCTTAGGCATGGATTTCCGGGTCTTTGGGATTTGTGTCAAGCTGGGATTAAAGACCTTTAAGAATTCTGGTCAATTTTTTTGTGGGTTTTATCCCCTTAAGATACAAACTCTCTGGAATTCCCTGGCGGTCCAGTGGTTAGAACTGGGTGCTTTCTGTGCCAAGGGATTCAATCACTGGTCGGGGAACTAAGATCTCCCAAGCATCACAGCCAAAAAAAAAAGATACAAACTCTCATTCATTCACTTAGCAATTATTTAATGCTAAATAATTCTTCCTGTCCAAAGAACTGAGGTGGGTACCTTGGAATACTGCAGTATTCCTGGGAATATTCAGATTTTTGGTCCTTTTTTTCCTGCTTATACAGGGATGTAATTGAGTGGTTTATTCTTGTTTTTGTTTATATTTACTAGTTCTTAGTACCAAAATTTAGGAAGCGCAATTATGAACACGTGTCCATCAGAGCAAAAGAATGAGAATGATTGGCAGTATGATTGTTGGAGGTAAGCATGTTTAGAGCCCAGAGTTAAGAAAATTTGAGTAAATACTATTAGGGTTTTTTTTCAAGTATTTAAATAGTTTTTAGGTAAGCCAATGATAAAAGTTTCTCAGGGGCAGAGGACAACCCTTGATTTTGTTTTTTTTATAAGCCACTGTTACTTAGGGCTTGCTACTTCTCACAGATGAACTTCTTGTTAGGTGATGCACAGAATCTGAGAAGCCCCAATCCTTTTCCAATAAACTCCACTTTTGCAACAATAGAAAACATGCGTGCCGTACAGGGGGAAAAAAAGCTCAATTTAATTTTCCCTTTTCTTTAACAAAAGAATCAATGAAATGTTTTTTTCATTTTTCTTTAAAACATAACTTTAAATATTATATTTTAATACTCTGCAAGGCAATTTTATCCTTTTCCTCTTATTCGGAAGAGTAACTTCATTTCTTTGTTGTTGTTTTTCTTTCTAAGCACATTCATTCTTCCAAGTTTTGTCCTAACATGGCTCATCTATTATTATAAGTGATTTGTATCAATCAGTTCAGTTATGCCAAACAAAAACACAATTGTTGATTAAAATGAAATCATTATGTTCTGAAGTTTTTACACAAAGAATGCATGATTATTTTGAAATTTATTTTGATATATAATATATAACATTTACTCTTCTTTTGGCACATAATTGAATATAAAAGCAAAACATATTCTATCTGTAATAAAATTAAATTAAAAAGGTAAGCACCTGCATCAAAACTGAATTTATAACAGTGGAAATAGTCTATGTGCAGTTGCTACTTACTTTTTGCAGCAAATTTTTATAATTTTTTATAACCAAAATCTGAACTGTAGCTAAAATGAGGTGATTACTAATTAATAATAAAAATAAATCATTATATAAATATCTAAATAATATCAGGACTGTTTATTCTTTTTTAGTTATTTGTCAGTTCTTTTGTTATTGTTTTGTTTTTTCAGCTTTTATAATACAATAATTCTTGTTATTTTTCTGACTCTAAAAATATTAAACAATATAAAATAAATTTTCCAAACTAGTGTGATCAAAATAGTTCCTTTTCAACTCTATAATTTTATCTCCTTTTTCTTCTCATTTATTCTACTGCTTTCCTCAAAAAGAAAAGAAAAAGCCTGCTTTTTCTTTTTCCTGTAGGAATTAGAAACCTAGAAATTTTTTTATTTTTTAAATTTTGGAAATGGTATAAAGCAACACAGACTAACGGTAGATAGCTTAGTTGTTAACCTGTCAGTCAAAACCTTGTTACACTAAACTGCAGTGTCAGATTTACGTATAACAAACTTTCCTATCAACCAAACACTTTTTAAAAAAGCCTTAAATATTTCATCAGATTCAGTGGTGAGATGTCTGTCTGACTGACAGATGAGGCACACATAGTTCAGGGGAAAATATGTTACAATTAAATGTACTTCCCTTTAAGAAAATAAAATTCAGCTATGACCATGGTTTCAGTGGTTGTTAATGGATTCTTCACAGACACTTGCAGTAAATGCTATGTACAACTTTTGAAATTTCTTCACAGCTTAAAAACAAATAAATAAGTTTGATTTTTGTATATTACTCTTGTGTCTTGCAGCCTAGCTGAACTCACTTATTAGTTCTAGTGGCTTCTTTATAGATTTATTTGGATTTTCTATACAGACTGTTGTGTGATATGTAAGTAAAGACAGTTTTACTTAAAAAAACTGCACAAATAATGTAGCCAAAGTTGCCTGGATGCATGCAATAAGCAGCCCAGACAGGTTGCTTTATGATGAGTCCAATTATCAAAAAAAACCCAGTAACTGTCAACCCTTGCTAAAGTTCATATAACAGCTGTTGTATAACCACATAGAAAGTACTTATGTTGGTATTTTTAATTTTTAATGGAAAGTTGAAATAATGACAAAATGCATGTGACATCAGCTAGTTATAAATTTCATGAAAAGACAGTCCCTAAATGTTGAGGAATTTTTATTTCTGCCTGCATTTGCTAACATTTACTTAATGTCTTCCCACTTAAAAAATCCCTTTAATTTAAAATTCTGACGGGAATTCCCTGGCAGTACAGTGGTTAGGAATGGGCACTTTCACTGCCCAGGTTCAATCCCTGGTCTGGGAACTAAGATCCCACAAGCTGGGCGGCACAGCCAATAAATAAATATATAAAATTCTGAGGTTGTTTTGGCGATATATCTTCATCCTTTCTTAGTTGGACCTACAAAGTAGGACCTGTCCGGCTTTGAGCACCAAAAGGATATCCTCAGTATCCCTCCCTCAACTTCTAGCCCTGAGACGTGGCCCATTTCTATTGCTTATCATGCAATATGCATCCAAGACTGTGCACTACCATTACAAGAGATAAGACTGTCTTTATTATTTCAATACAAAAACATAGTTTATGAGTCTCCTATGAGACAAGTGGTGGGTTAAGGATAGAAAGTACAAAAATAAATTTTATGATACTCTGCCAATTTCACAGCTCCTATTCAATGTATGAACTGGTTTCCTAAATTCCATAAATCTTAGGATTAGAAAAACAAAGAGTCAAGGGATTGTTTTTCATCTTTAGGTTAAAAAAATAACAATAAGCTCTGAAGATGCAGCAGCATCCTACAAAATTATTGGGGTACTTTAAGAGAATGTATGACAAGCTTCACAGCAATCAGCTCAATGGCAAATAATAAAACAATACAGGTTTCAATGTGTAGGGTATTATTCTGATGAGTAAGACCAAAGTTATTTATAATTACTAAATGGTTACTATAGACTGAATGTTTGTATCCTTTCAAAATTCATATGTTAAGTCCCAATTCCTAATGTGATTGTAATTTGGAGGTGGGGCCTTTGAGAGATGATTAGGTCATGAGGGTGACCTATTCACTATCACATTTCTTTATATTTAAGTGTGTCTCATTGCTTCCATATATTATGAGCTCATTGATATCAGAAACCATGTACTATCCATTCATATAATCTCAAAATAAAACATTTTATATGTATCAAAAGTTCTAAAGCATATGTTCTCACAGAATAAATCTCATTCTACTGAATGATTTGCTAGATACTGTGACATGCTGAAAAGATATAATGCCTTAAATTTATTCACAAAGACTTCATAGACTACTGGGGAGATAAAATTAATATGTGAGGGAGTACTAAATACATAGTAGACAATAAAGGTACACTAATATTATATAATTCTAGTTATAAAGTCTATAGGGGATCATAGAGGTAAATCAATGAAGGATGGAGCATTAAGGATAATAGTAGCATAAATTTATTTAGAACTTATGTAACTAACAATGTGCCAAATACATTAAATGCATTATTTTGATGAAACTTAGTAATGATATTAAATTGTAAGTACTATTATTATTGCATTTTACAGATGCAGAAATTGAAGCTTGAAGTTTTTATGAAAGATAACATAGCTCGGTTGGGATAGATTTAGAACTTGAGCCAAGAATGCCTGATTTCCAAGATGCTATTCTTAACCGCAGTTTACTATTTTCCAAGAAGGCATTGAAATAATACAGGAACTAAACCTCAAAATATGCAAAAGGAGAAAAATCTCTTAAAGAAAGGAAAAAACATTTTGGATAACAAAAAAAGGTGTCATGAAAGACTGAATAGAGAAGTCAGGTTTGACTACACCAGAAAGTGCATGTAGTAGTTTTACAGTAAATGAGTTTATTTAGGTAGAACGTAACCATATTTAAACCAGAGAATTACTGGCTGTCAAAAGGTTGAGTTCTTCTTTGTCTCTGTTTTGGGCTTTCCCATACATAAAAGAAATAGCATCATGCAGTAAAATACTTTTGGCACTTTAGAAAGTCTAAAGTCAAAATTATTTTGTTGTTATAAAACTCTAGAGTTTGATCCTAGATCTGACACTACAGAGTCAGGATACCAATATTCCAGCCCCAGAATTTTGACCCAGAATAATAGAATCAAATATGGTATGTGGCAGATATTATTAATTGCAATCCTCATATTCATTCTTCCCTTTATCTTTAATATGCAAACTCCAATTTTTATTCTTGCACTCTCTCCAACAACATATACAGCTGAACGTGATGATGATATTACATTCTGACCTATAAAACATAAGGGAAAATGCTATGTTGGACTTTAGGAAATTCTGGTAAAGAGAAGAGGGTATGTACTCTTCCCTTTTTTTCTTTCTGAAAATCTAGCATGGTTGCTACTGCAACCAGCTTCTTATTCACCCATGAGGTGACCTTAAGAAACAATAATATACTGAGGATAGAGCAGATGTGAGCTTGGGTCCTTCGTGCCATTGGGCAGCTGCCATACTAGCCCTGGACAGCCTTCTTCTGAATTTTCTTACATGAAAAGTAATTCCCATTTAACTTATTTAAGCTAGAGTTTGTATTTTGCTTGAAGCTAGTCAAATTCACCCTCATATGGAACTGAAGTAGAAGGTTCATGCAATTGAAATTTTGTTTTTACAGGAAATGCTGCATAATGCAAGCTACTCCTTGGATAATTTTAGCATTACTATTATTTGCATGGTTAATGGTAAGATATTTTCATGATTATGTGGAAAATATGAAACTGAAAACTGTTGCTCTCAGAACGGTTCAGAGGCCTTTGAAAATTATCTTTATTTTGAAGATAATGGATAATGAAGCTATGCACTGAGAGCTCTCGTTCCACTTTATGGTTATTTATAAAAAAAATACATCTGCTAATTGTTTATTACCTTTGGTTTTCACTGTTGAATTTCTACATCAATTTTACTGATTATTTCTTTCCTGAAATATTTTACATTTGAAATTATTTTCTTTTGAGTCCTTTTTTATTGGCACCTGCAGCATTGAGATTTTTTCTAAACCTCAGACTCTAAATTAAGGCTAATTCACTTCATTGTTTGCAAGCAAAGCATCAGTCTTTATGAATCCAGAATTAAAATGATCTGGCTATTCTGAAAATATAGCATAAGTCCACTAAAATACTTTTATTAAAGCAGATGCCAGAATCCAAGTATATGCATATGTTGCCACATAATTTTGATTTGTTACCTTCCGTTTAAGTTGCAGATTGTGTATACATACAGCAGAATCTTTAAGCACATACAAAATCCTAGTTGGATATTTTAGAAGACAGTACAAACTCATCAAAGATGATTGAGCTAGAGAAAACTGCCTAGATGTTGGTTTTCCACAGATGTACGGAGAATCATTAGTACTAGGTTATGATGAACTCAAAAACATTTCAACTTCTTTAAATATAAACATCACTAGTAATGGTATGCAAATTACAGTAATGGTGGTAAAAAGTTTTAGTGCCATCATAATATTCCATTTTAAAGTGAAAACATCTGTGAAATGCAGTAATTCATTTTCATCAACTGACTTTGCAGAGAGCATTTCTTTTCCATAGGAACATCTATTTTGTAATGAGCAACAGCTGAAAAGCAAATAAAATTAATGATATCATATTCTATGTTCCTTGTTTCAGAGTTGTAACCATTTCGTTCTGGTTTTTTTTTCAAGTCCCTGCTTTATAAGCAATAGAAAAAAATTTTCATATCACAATTACTATTGGCTTCCTGTTTGGGATGGGGCCCAGAGTAAAGGGACCAGAGCTATCTCAGCTCACTTTTCTCCTAGGCAATTATTGGTTAAATAAAGGATAAAATTATCTGACATTATTACTCTACATAGTAGTCGTCAAGTTTTGGTCCATGTATATTTCCATCAATGATTGCAAAGTCAGCACTCTATTTTACTTCTGAACCAAAGAAGAAGCCTATTTTGAGCACTTTGTCTGCTGAAACATCTAAAGAAAACCACGCTGAGATGTATGTTTACCTATTCATAAGATGCAGGGACTGCATAAAGTTAATCTTATAATTACTGTGAGTGAGATGTTTTTATATAGGCTTCATTCCTTTTTCTTCACAGACAGGTTTTTTTGCATATATGATTATTTCTCCAAACCTTAGGAATCATTTTTGAAATAATATGGAATTCCATTAGCACACATTGTGGCATTGTGAAAAGGTTTCTTTAGCCTGACATGAGGAGGAGGTTAATGGGGCAATTCGTTTTTTCCTTAATCCTGACAAAGAAAATTATTTGGAAACTGCCACTATAATATATTGTATCTTCATTACTAGAAGGAGCGAGTGAGAATACTAGTCACAGAAGTGCCATTGTAAACAGTCATCCCTGATGATGGAACAGAGAGAGGATTCCTTCTAGGAGCACACTGTCCTGGCAGAGGTTGTAAATTTCACATTTGTTAAGTGTTGTCTCTAATCTTCCAGGCAGGCTGCCACAGGGAGGCTTCCATTAGGATTGGAGAAGCAGAAAGATCCTATTTCCCTCTTTCCTGGGGGTAAAGATAACAATGGTAAAAATAAGTTCTAAGGAAACTCTTTTTGAAATCTGGTTTCCCAGAAATTTTTAGAAATCATGTTGAACTTTGAAATGTACTATGGCTAACAATATAGTGTCCCAGGATTTCTTCCTTGTAAACGAGGAGACAGAAAGTTTCATAACTGCTAGAATGTAATAGATTACATTCAATCATACATCTCCATGTCATTGGATAGTTTTAAATCAAAAAAATTTATTATTTAAATGAAAGATAGGGATTTTTCAATAATAATTGTTGTTATTTTAATTTTAAAAAAGAGTTTTCAGAGAAACAGAGAATATAGTGGTGGTTACCAGGAGCTGGGTGCAGGTTGGGGGAAATGAGATCTTAGTTGAATGGTACAAACTTCCAGCTATAAGATTAACAAGTTCTGGGGATCTAATGTACAGGAGGGTGATTGTAGCTAATAATAGTGTATTATATACTTGAAAGTTCTTAGGAGAGTAAATCTTAAATGTTCTCATCACCAAAAAAGATGTGTTAGCTAATGCTGTGGTGGGAATCATTTTGCAATATATGTTTATCAAACCAATGGTTGTACACCTTAAACTTACAACAACAATAAAAAAAAAAAAGGAGCTATTTTCAAGTTATATTCTTAGAGGCTGCTATGGTCTGAACGTTTGTGTCCCCCCCAAAACTCATACGTTGAAATTCTAGCCCACAAGGTAATGGTAATAGGAGGTGGAGCCTTTGGGAGGTGATTAGGTCATGAGGGCAGAATCTTCATGAAGGAGATCTGTGCCCTTATAAAAGAGACCAGAGAAATCTCCATTGCTGTGAGGTTAAAGAAATGAAAAGACAGCCTTCCAGGTGGGGGTCCCTCAGGAGACACAGAATCTATGTACTTAATCTGCAGGCACCATGGTCTTGATTTCCCAGCCTCCAGACTGTGAGAAATAAATGCTTGTTGTTTATAAGCCTCTGATTTTATGGTATTTTAGCAAGCTGAACAGACTAAGACAAGGGCAAATTATCATTTAGAAAGAAAGTGAATGGCTTTAAATATGCAGAGAGCATGTGGAAAAATAGCAACTCCTTATCAAAACCTTGGACATATTGAAGGTCACATACACACAAGCCACAAATAAACATCTCAATATTGGTGGACGCTACTGATTTTTAAAAATCTTCCATTTCTAAATTAATTTGTTGTATGCCATCCAGAAATAAAGATAAATATTATAAAATGAGGGCAATTTCTAGAAATATACATATTTGCAATTCCCCTTATGTTCTTGTGTGCAAAAATAGTTTTGAGAGAATACAAGCAGGCTAACTAAAGTATTAAGAAAACTCTCTACATGGGCTCTGTTATTCATTTATTATGGTTAATTTGCTTTAAGCAAATTACAGTGAAAAGGTATTAACTAGAAATATTTACTTAATATAAATAAAAGTGATGAAATACTCTTTGGTACAATATGACACAATATTTAATTTTATCCAAATATTTTTGTGAAGTTTAGTTTTGTGTTGTCTTGCCTATTTGGCTGGTTAGATGAATTTGTAATTTAAAAAATTATTCTTTATTTCTAAATAAACTGCTTGTTAGAAATTAATGAACTGGATATAACTTCTGCTTCTACTATGAATCATTAACTACTATAGGAATACTAGATAAAATATATGAAGTAAAGGTTTGCCAAAATAGAAGACACTATAGCAGTATGCAACTTTGAGAAAAGAGAAATGAATAAAATGGACACTACTCTTGCCCGTCTATGGCCTGAAAGTGGTTTCCAGGCCATAGCACAGGTAAGGAGAACTGAAACACAGCCCTGGGGTGTTAGCTGGGTTGAAGAGAAAGAGATCAGAATTGAGGGATGCTTAGAATTTGCATGGCAAAGTAACAAAAGACAGTGCTACACAGTGAAAAAGTGCTAGAATTCTCCCAGAGGGCTTGCTGAAGATGTTGGCTGAGTATTGATGAGAACATGTGCAAGAGGAAACCCTCAAAGCTGGGCAAAGAACCATGAGAAGTAGCAGGATGAACAATTCTAAGAGATCAAAAAAGGCTAGGAATAACCTGTGTTCCTAAAGTGTAGAGATCTTGAAATGTAAGGTGCACTGGGTAGACTCCTCAGGAATATAACTTTAGAATAAGGTTAAATTAGACTTGGAATAAAGGCTGCTCTGAAACCACTATTAAAACAAAAACAAAAACTTTAAAAGCAAGCCTCAAAAGGATCAAATACATCTGCAAGTAACTGAACTGAACTTGAATAAAACTTAATACTCTTTAAAGGGATACAACAAACTCCTGCAGCCAACAATGTAAAATTCCAATATATGGAATCCAGTAAAAGAATTGTCAATGTGCAAAGAAGCAGGAAAATATGACTGATGATCAGGAATAAAAATAATAGCAATTAATCGAAATAACCCAGAAATGGTGAGGATGATGAAATGAGTAGACATGATAAATCTCATAAATAGATTCAAACACATAAAATAAAATATATACATGATTTGGAGATAAATGAGAGATATTAAGAAGACCAAATGAAGTTCTAGAAATGTAAAATATAATCTCTGGGAGAAATACATCATATGATATTAAAAGAAGATTAAAAATTGCAGGAAAAAAAGGACCAGTGAACCTAGAGAGAGAGCAATAGGATTTATACAAAATGAAGGATGACAAGAAGAAAACCAAATACAAATAAATATGGCTTCTCGTATGAGTAGAATATCAATCAGTAAAGTATGCATGTAATTGGACTATTAGAAGGAGAAAAGGGAGAGGAAAAAATAGTAAATTACTTAAAGAAATAATGGTCAGAAATTTTCCAAATATGATGAAATCTATATAACACAGACATAAGAAAGTCAATTAAATCTAAGCAGAGGAAAAATAAAGAAAATCATATCCAGTCATGTCATAATCAAATGGCTAAAAAATAAAGATAAAATATAATCTTAAAAATAGCCAGGGAAGAGGCAGAGACCAGCGCGGAGGAGGTGGACGCGGAGGAGTGCGGTCCGGAAGAGTCCCACCCGGAGGAGCCCGGCTCCCAGCAGGAGATGGAGGCTGGGCGGCCGCGGCCGATGCTGCGCTCAGTGAACACTTGCGAGCCGTCCCAGGTCATCTTCTGCAACCGCAGCCCACGCGTGGCGCTGCCTGTGTGGCTCAACTTCGACGGCGAGCCGCAGCCCTACCCGACGCTGCACCCCCCCCCCCCCCC
>RJWK010038085.1:0-20972 GCA_004363435.1 Platanista minor
TTTTTTTTTTTTTTGCGGTACGCGGGCCTCTCACTGTTGTGGCCTCTCCCGTTGTGGAGCACAGGCTCCGGACGCGCAGGCCCAGCGGCCATGGCTCACGGGCCCAGCCGCTCCGCGGCATGTGGGATCTTCCCGGACTGGGGCACGAACCCGCGTCCCGTGCATCGGCAGGCGGACTCTCAACCACTGCGCCACAAGGGAAGCCCACCTCTTTTATATTTTAACCAAAATAACACAAAGAACAAACATTATACAAAGATCAGTTTGCATGCATATTTAACAAATGTGCATACATAATATTTTTACCAGTGTACAAAATCAATGCATTTCACCATGTCAAATCAAGCAGAATTCCATCTTTCTAGATGTAAACTGAACATCTCTTGTCATACATACTTTCTGACCTACCACTGCAGATCACACGCAGGCTTAGGTACTTTGTGAAATCTCCTTTAAAAGAATCCATAATGTCATGTCTCAAAGCAATTAGGATGACATCACCTTTTAGGTGATTTTTATTTGCTTGTTTTTTAGTTCCCTGACCTGAGCTACTGGGATTTGCTGAAGAAAATAATATCACCATCCTGATTAGACATACTTCATATTCATGCTACCTGATTTACCTGGGCAATAATGTGTGGGTGTTTTTCCTATTTCTAAGACTTCCCAAGAAATTCATGATAGCAGCTATTTCATAACCACTCTACTGGCCCCAAGTTCCCATTTCTCTGTGGATAAACTCATCTTTTATTCCAGTATTCTGACTGTCCTCTCTCCTTCATGTCACATCCACCCACTTTTCACCAGACTGGAAAAGTATGGTCTTCTTTATAGGCCTAATCCCTCAGTTATGGAAGAGGTGTGAAGACAAGAAAGATCAAGCCCAACTATGCTGTGATCTTTATTCCCTGTCAAGGCTCCACTTCTAGAAATGTGTCCTAATCAGTGCCTTGAGTTTAAGTAAAACCCATCCTCTGTGGAGGAGAGAATCTTCTTGCTCCTCGTTTTGACCCTTTTAATGTGCAGTGGCGGGGAGGGCAGGGGGGTGCAAGATGTCTCGAGCTCCCCCTAGAGGCCAGCGGTGCACCATACAGCCCAGTTATACCCCCTGCCTGCTTCTCCCCAGACCTTCCCTGCATTCTCCCACCTCCAGCTTTTACCCCTTGCTTATATTCTTCCCTCCGCCATATTTAGCAAATGACATTCTTCCCATTCCTGAAGGACCAGTACAAACCCTACCTTCCCCAGTAATCTTTCTCAGTTGCACTTAATCTCTGAAAAGTAATATGACGTGGTTAAGTCAACTTGAATTTAAATCTCATTTCTATCAGTATCTCATCATGTGACATTGGGCAGGTTATTTAATCTCTGTGAGTCTCAGTTTTTTATCTATAAAATGGGAATAGTAGTTGTATCTACGTCATAGAATTGTTTTGAGAATTAATGCCTAGAAAG
Source organism: Platanista minor (assembly GCA_004363435.1). NCBI lineage: Eukaryota > Metazoa > Chordata > Mammalia > Artiodactyla > Platanistidae > Platanista > Platanista minor. The sequence continues at coordinate 1,456 of RJWK010038085.1, forward strand.
TGCTTAGAAACAGTGCCGGGCACATACTATAGGCTCAAAAGTATTAGTTATTTTTAATATCATTACTACTTTCCTCTAATTCCTATTATAGCTTTAAGATAGGATAAAATGTAGCAGAGTAACTAGTATTGTGTCTTCTGGCTTACTAGGGTATAAGTTTATATGGGGTAGCTAGACAGTAGCTCTGGACAGTTTTTCCGTGTAGGCCCCCAAAGCACTTATCATAATGAGTTGTACCCAAAGACATGCTTTTCAAATATGTCAGGCTTGGATCATCCTCAGATTGCTATTAAAAGCCTACCTGTCTTGGCTTCCAATCAGGCATCTAAAGAAAACAAAAGATAATAGGAATATAGTGTTTGAGTTTAGACTTTTTTCAATTATGGCTCCTGGTTTTAAAGGTTCCCAAGTTTTAGTGAAGAATTCTTATTTTTCACCCAAGTACTGACATCAAAATAGTTGGAGGACTTCCCTGGCGGTCTGGTGGTAAGACTCCACGCTTCCACTGCAGGGGGCGCGGGTTCGATCCCTGGTCGGAGAACTAAGATCCCACATGCCACATGGTGCGGCCAAAAAAATATTTTTTTTGAGGGAGGGGAGGCACCCAGGCATGTACTATATGATGAAAATGTCAAGAAACATATGCCTCATCCCCTTCCCAGGTTGTCTCAAACCCACTCGCTTCTCTCCAGCTCTTGGTCATCCTCCTTGTACCAGCCCAGCGCCTGCCTCTTCAGCTCTCATTATAGAGAGCTTCTACTCTTCCTCTATGCCTTCTCAGATTCCAGTAACACCCACCCCTGCCTGCCTGACATAGCTGTAGCCCTTGGAAACCCAGACAGGCACAGGGCTACCTCGCCAGCAGCCCTCTTGGGCTTGTGTCACCTCCTGCAGCATCCAACAGCATACATTTATTTTTATCTTTTGCTCAGTCATTCATTCAATAAACAGTAAGAGTTTTCTCTTACTGTTGACTCTTGTTTACATGTACCAGACACTATGCTGTGCCCTAAGGACAGTGATGATCTCTCTGCCAGGGCATCTATAGTTTTCAGCGTCAGAGGATAGCATTTCCTTATTAATTCTTTCAGGAATCATTCATCAAGTGCTACTGTGTTTTAGATGTTATGAAAGCAGTGGACAAATGAAAAGGATCCCTTCTCTTTAAGAACTCATAGTCTAGTGGGAGAGAGACATATGTAAACAAATAAGGAGAATAAAGTGCCAATGATATCATAAAAGGATGCAGAAGTGCTCACCGCTGCTGGGGAATGTGAGGAAGAGTTTCAAAAAGGAGGAAGCTTTGAGCAGAATTCTGAAAGCTGTGTCCATTCATCAGACCCACACGGGACACAGGAGAATCTGGGAAAAGAGAACCGTGTCGGCAAAAATGGGGTATGACAAATGGAGTGGTATGTTTGGGGAAACTGCAGGCAATTCCGTAGGATTAGAACCGAGGTTGAAGGTGGCTTATGGTGAAAGGGAAAGCTTGAGAGGTGAGCTGTAGAGCATCTTGAACCCCATAATGAGGAGTTCAGATTTTATCAAAGAAGGAAGTGACATAGTCAGATTTTATGTTGGTTTATTTACTCAGACAGCTGTCTAGATATATTTTTTACCTTAATTTTTATTGGAGTATAGTTGCTTTACAACGTTGTGTTCGTTTCTACTGTACAGCAAAGTGAATCAGCTATACCTATTCATATATCCCCTCCTTTTTGGATTTCCTTCCCATTTAGGTCACCACAGAGCACTGAGTAGAGCTCCCTGTGCTATACAACAGGTTCTCATTAGTTATCTATTTTATACATAGTAGTGTATATGTGTCAGTCCCAGTTTCTCAATTCATCGCAGCCTCCCTTCCCCCACTGGTATCCACACGTTTGTTCTCTACATCTGTGTCTCTGCTTTGCACATAAGTTTGTCTGGATCATTTTTCTAGATTCCACATATAAGCAATATTATACGATATTTGTTTTTCTCTTTCTGACTTACTTCACTCTGTATGACACTCTCGATCCATCCACGTCTCTGCAACTGGCACAATTTCGTTCCTTTTATGGCTGAGTAATATTCCATTGTTTATATGTACCACATCTTCCTTATCCATTCCTCTGCTGATGGGCGTTTAGATTGCTTCCATGTCCTGGCTATTGTCAATAGTGCTTCATATACGGATATATTGGAAAAATCTGAGAGTGCAGGCAGGGAGTCTAGTCAAGGGGATATGACGATCTCTAGGTGAGAGAGTGTGAGGATAGAAGCAGTGAGGCTACATTCTAACAATGTTTCAGATGTCCCATCTAAGTACCTGATGGCTGGCTAGAGTTGGGAGCGAAAAGGACAGTGGTGTGCTTGTCGGTGTTTAACAAGCAGCTCTGGGTCAAGGTGGGTGGCGAGGAGGGAGAGGTTGCTGTCATTTGTTACCTTTGCTGATTTCTGTGGTATAGATACCCCCATCATGGTTGGTTTCTGGCTACTGACGTGGCTTCATTGAGCGAAGAGTTGGGAATGGATAGTAACAGTCTCACCGACCTGTGAGTCTGTGAGAGGAAGGGCCAGCGTGCCAGTGGACAGGGAAAAATCGAGATGACTCTAGAATCTGCCTGGAGGAGGTTGGTAGAAGATGAAGCCATTAACTTAGAGCATATAGGAAGAGGAGGACTATTGGGATGGGTTAGGGAGGCAGAGATAAAGTGTTTAGGTTACAATATTTTAAACTTGAAGTAGCAGGAAGAGATTTCCAGTCAGCAGTGGACAATTAGATCTTGTGCTCTAGAGAAAGGTCTAGGTTAGACAGATCAACTTGGGAGGCATCAACCTAGAGTTGTTAGTTACAACTACAAGATCATCCAAAGAAAAGTTTAGAACAAGAAGAGAAAGGGAGGAAGTGGCCAAGCACTGACACCTGAGGGGTGGTAGCAACAGCCAGCAGTATGCTGGCCACGAACAGTGGTGGGAAAGGACCAAAAGAAGGGTTTAAAAAAATGGTAGGGAGGCAAGACTTTTCCATGAACTGAGTGATTACGGATGCCATGTATCCTAGAAGGGTCAAGTACGAATACTGAAGGGAGACGTTGTATTTGTCACTAGGGGACCATCGGTGGCCTTTCCCTGAGAGCTTTTAGTGCGGTGCTGTGAGCAGAAGCTCATCTACCCTCGGTTGAAAAGTGCATGAGAACCAAGTGTGGAAGCCGTTCCTTCAGCCTGATGAGACACTTATTGTGTAGTCTTCATGGGGCTTCACAGCCCATTTAACCAGTCCCACCTATAGCATCCCTTGTAGCATCCTCTCAGCTACCTGTGTTTCTACCCTAAAGAGAATCTGAAAAAAAGCTTCCCAGGTTCTTGATAGAGCTCCAAAGGGGCTTGTGAGATCCTCCATGCCAGTGGCAGCAATAGGAGTCAGTACCAACCAAGCAGCCCCATCCAGGGCTGGATTCTGAGGGGCCTGGGTTCCACAGGGTAATAGGAAGGCTTAGAGCTGCTTTGCAGCCAAAGCCCATTCGGGAGTGGCAGGAGTCAAGTGATGGTGAGACCAATTGGAAACATCCAGCGCAGATGGCTTGGGGCAGAAACCTGGCATGGCGCCAAGACTTAGCATCGTGGCAGGGACACAACTGGAATTAGGGCTGGACACGAGCAGGCAAAGAGCAGAGGCAATTGCGATAAACAGCCTCGGGCACCAGAGCTGGCCTTTACTGGGTAGGGCAGGCTGACAATGAGGCCAGAAGGAGGACCTCCAGAAAAGATCTTTTCATTTTCTAGAAACGCCAAAAGCTGTGGCATTTCTCATATCCAGCACAGTGGGAGAGTGGAGGAATGGGTTGGTACCCTCGCACTGCCCGCAGGCCCTCCAGGAGGATGCCATCGCTGCCTGGCCACTCTCTATCTCATCAGGCTTGTCCAGTGTGGCAGTTTGGGAGCATATCCAGATTCAGGAGGAGGCAGTCAACCAAAACCAGACCAGTTTCTTGCCCAAGAACTGTGTCTGATGAGGCCACGCTCCAGGCACTGCTCCAGAGGAACTCACCGGAGTCCCAAGACAGGAATTGGCCCACACCGTGGGACCTGGCAGCCTGGCAGAGCCTGATCCCAGATCCCTCCCCAGGCATACATGCTAACTGAACTGCTGCATACCCAGTGTGAGTAATTGCTAAACAGGCCTGGTTGGGAATGGAGCTGGGGCCACAGGGCCTGCCTTCCAACAGATGGGCATGCAGCCAGAGGGAGCGGCTGAGCTGCTTGTGTGGCTCACCCAGTCATGGGCAGGTCCTTTACCAAGGCTGAACACTGCCTGTCACCTGCAGATTCCCCAGCCTGCTTTTGAAGGAGTCAGGTCCCATCTACTTTAAGCCCCAAGCTCAGCTGAGGGACATCTGGCTACCAGTGGACCTGAATGTAATTAGAACCCTTCTCCATGGTAATTAGAAACCATCTCCATGGCAATTAGAACCCCTTTCCACACAGGATGCTGTGTGGGCTTATTCCAGCCTCAGATTATCTCCAGCCTGAAGCATCGAGCCAGGCTTGTGCTGCATTCCCCATGTGGGCTTCTGCACCTTCCCAGTAAGAGCAGGAACGTTCAAGCTATGGCCTCATCTGTAGCAGCCCTCAGAGTCTGTCTCCACACACCTCTCTCAGTTGCATGAGTTCAAAAGTCTGACTTTGACCCAGCATAAACTCTGATTTTGAAGAACAGGTTTCAAAGCCATCCACATGCACATTTATCTTTCCCATTGTCTGCCACTGAGGGATCAATGACCAGACAGGGTGTTCAACTGAATCCTTTTAAATGATAATAAAAAAAGATCTTTATAGGTGCATATAAACACATATATGTAGATATTATGGATATGTATGTGTATAGACACACATACGTACCATGCATTGTGACAGCAATAGGCCACTGATAAGTATTCATAAAATGCAACGAGATAAGTAAAATTAGAAACCAGTGAGTAATAAAAAAGGAAAACAAACAAGGCTAATATAGGATTATGTCTTGAATTTTACACTTCTGTTATGTGTGGGCACAAATTTAGCTCTAAGCTTGATAACATAACTATCTTGGAAAAGGCAGCCTGGTCGATTACATGGTTCAGTGTTTATTGGGTAGGAAATGGACTAAGTACTCAGAGGAATGTGTAAGAGTTCCTGATGGTGAGACCACAAAGAAATCCTCCTACCTCCTCCTTACAGAGGACCCCGCAAGTTGTAAAGACTTTGGCAGGGTTCGCACAGAAAACACAGATGCTCTTTCTGATTTTCCCTTCCCTCTTCACCAGTAGCATCCCATCAGCTTGCCTTTGAGTTAATGCAGTGGGTTGCTCCGGGGCAGTGGTGCTCAACCTTTGCTGCCCATTTCAGTCACCTGGGGAGCTTTTAAAAAGTCTGATGCCCAGGCTGTTCCCCATAAGTCAGAATTTCTGGAGGTGGGACCCAGGGTATTGAGATTAAAAAACAATAATAGCAGGTGTTTCGAATGTGCAGCAAAGTCTGAGAGCCACTATCTGTAGTATGAGTTGATATTGAAACTCTACACACCAGAGTTGTAACTGGTTGTTAAAGTAGGGAAATACTTCCCAAATGGTTAGTAAGTAGCCTCTGCCTCAACCCCACGACTGTCTCCCAGCTGCTGGTACCCTCCTGCCAGGAGCCGTCTGACCTCCTCATAGTGTAACAATGTTGGGAGAGGGGACACTGCAAAGACCTGGTCCAGTGCTTCAGCTGCCACCTGCTCTGGTTGACTGCACCCTCGCCATGCAGATTGTTAAGTATTTGGCATAGCATCTCTGCCCATAATAATAGATGAACCGTAAATTTACCAGGAATCCTCCTTCTGCTTTTGACCACTGTTGAACAGCAGTAAGTCCAAAACTCTATATTGCCAACCGAAAGAAAATCTGTATGCCTTAACTGGCTGAGGAGAGCTTGACATCCTCTGTGAAGGGTCTGCGTCCCACTAGGGAAAGGTGTATGCATGACAGGCCACCCCGCTCCACTTAGAGATGAGCCGAGGGCAGCATTCACAGGCAGAACCATGGACAAGGGGCCTGGCCTATTAATCGCATCTCTGTGGAATTTGCATGCAAACTCATTATGCCTGTCCCTCACTTAGAACATTCTCTACCGCAACCCTGTTGTTATGCACCCAACCCTGTTGCTTTTCTGAATGTACGGGCACCACCACACCCCAGCAGGCAGACAGACCCTAAAGGGATCATGAGCCACCCGAGAGGAGTCCAGGAATTATTCTGGAAAACCAGGGTACTGGTGAACACACTCTAGTTCATGCCCAGGGCCTGAGAAGTCCGTCTAAGCGGAGTCTTAATCTGGTTCTCCTCCCAGCATATCCCTGCCAGTGCTACAACCAGGAGGAGCCGTAACCGGGATCCTCCAAGGTTCTGATTCCCACCCTCACCCCCACCCCATCTCATGACCTGAATTCCACAGTGCCATTTCTGTGGATCCAGTCTCTCTTCTGTCACTTCCTCCTTCCAGGCCCTCTAGCCCACGCTCCACCATCTGCCTATGGACCTAAGTACATCTTCAAAGGGGAATCAGTCTCCCACCTGCATCAAGCCCCCCTACTCACTTCAGAATCACCCTAGGACGCATTGAGGCCTTCCTTCCCGCAGGTGGACAGAGGGAGAGAGCCACTGCTCTTGGGAGATGAGATCTGAGGAGTGTCCTCTTTGGCCTTAGCCTATTAACTGCAGCCAGTTCCCAGGAACAAGCAAGAGTCAGCCGACCCTTGATCCGTCTCAGCTTGCCCTGTTGTTTGCTGGCTGGACCTGCCTTTGTCCGCTGACAATAGTCATATGTGAGAGCTTTTAAGTGCCCGCTAATGTGCTGTGCACTTGATATAAATGCTCTAACCTGTCACGTTCCTCTGACGAAGCTGCTAACATTACCCACATTTTATGAGTGAGAAAACTGAGGCTCAGAGAGATTAAATGACTTGTGCAAATGACAGTGCTAAGATTCAAACTCAGATCCATCTGGCTTCCAAGTGCCTGTCCTACCTTTTCTCTTCTGATCACTTGCTTCTTTCGGCCCCCATGCTAGTTTTAAGTGACCTGCTTGGGTTATATCTGCTGCAGTTGGCCAGCTTCATCCTCCTTTTCAGATCCTTCAAACGCATTCACTCATCTCCCCAGTCACTGCCTCCCTCAGATTTGGGGTACCCCTGGCCAAGCCATACTAGATTCTCAGGGGCCTCCTTCCCTAGGTGGTGGAGGCCCCACATATCAGACATCCCCTTACTGATGGAAACATTTAACCACTTAACCTCATGCCTCCCCAAACCAGAGCTTTGTAAAATAATTTACATGCTTCTGTGCAATTCATTCAAACGTGCATTCTTTGCTGCTAAAGTACCATATAGTTGTGAAATTTACCCCCATCTAAGGATGTATAATGTATATGTGTGTATATATATATATATATATATATATATATATATATATATAATCATTACTTATGTTTTAGTTCTCAAATGTTTTAAAAGAGGAAAAAAGAATTTGTTGACTTGTGCCAGCCCTGGAAGATTACAGTCAAAAAGTTTTCATTATTGAGATATTTGTGTTTTCTTTCTTTTTTTTTTTTCTCCTACAGAAATGCAACCAGAGATGAAGACCAACCTTGGCAATCAGGGTCCTCAGATCCTTGGTGTCCAGAGAGTCTACATTCAGACAAGGGAAGAGAAGCACCTTAACCTGACCGTCGGGAGCAGAGCCTATTTGCTGCCCAACACATCTGTGATTATTAAATGTCCAGTGCGACGATTCCAGAAATCTCTGATCCAGTGGGAGAAGGATGGCCATTGTCTGCAGAACTCCAAACGACTTGGCATCACCAAGTCAGGCTCACTAAAAATCCACAACCTTGCAGCCCCCGACATCGGCATGTACCGGTGTATTGCAGGCTCTGCCCAAGAGACAGTGGTGCTCAAGCTCATTGGCACTGACAACCGGCTCATTGCACCCCCAGCCCTCAGAGGGCACACAAGGGAATATCCTGGGATGGATCACAACGAAGCCAATAATTTGGGAGCCACATGGCATAAGATGAGGCAGAAATGGAGTAACAAAAATGAGCTTTATTTGGACGATGGCCAAATTCATCACCAGCCTCTCTTAAGAGCTCTGTTGGGCCACTGCAGCCATTCTGCAGGAAACGCCAACTCCTGGGAGTTTGAGACAAAGCAGTTTGAATCCGCAGTTAAACAGGGAGCCTACAGCATGGATACCGCCCAGTTTGATGAACTGATAAGGAACATGAGTCAGCTCATGGAGACCGGAGAGGTCAGTGATGACCTTGCATCCCAGGTGATATATCAGCTGGTGGCCGAGTTAGCGAAGGCACAGTCCGCACACGTGCAGTGGAGGGGCATCCTGGGAGAGGCGCCTCCCGCAGCTCACCTAAGGGGGGAAATGGGAAGTGTGCCCCAAAGCTCAAATTTGAAAAACTCAGGCAAGCTGACATTCAAGCCAAAGGGGCCTGTTCTCTTGAGGCAAAGCCAGCCCACCTCGATTTCTTTTAATAAAACAGTAAATTCAAGGATTGGAAATACAGTCTACATTACAAGAAGGACGGAGGTCATCAATATACTGTGTGAGCTTGTTACCCCCGGTGAGGCCACATATACATGGACCAAGGATGGAGCATTGTTACGGCCCTCCGAAAAGTAAGTAAAATAAGAATACAGTGTTTCCTCTGTAATACCCTCTTAATGGTTCTTCTTCCAGCTTTCTTGAAAATATTTTCAAATCCCTTCTCCTAAGAATGTGTTTCCAACAGGATTCTTTAGGAAAGAAACTCAAAAATGTTAGGGTACGGAATGTAAAATAGATAGCTAGTGGGAAGCAGCAGCATAGCACAGGGAGATCAGCTCAGTGCTTTGCGACCACCTAGAAGGGTGGGATAGGGAGGGTGGGAGGAGATATGGGGATATATGTATACATATAGCTGATTCACTTTGGTGTACCACAGAAACTAACACAATATTGTGAAGCAATTATACTCCAAGAAAGATCTATTTTAAAAAAAAAAGAAAGAAAGAAAATCAAAGTAGTCTTTACTTCACCATCATTTTAAAGTGGAGGGCTAAGTGGTTACCAGTTCTAGGAGAACAGTTACTTTCTTCTCAGCCTAGTATAGATAAGATTGTTTTCTGGCTTCCATTTTTGTTGTTGAAAAGTGTGTTGTCAATGTAATTATTATTCATTGGTAGGCAATATGTCCTTTTTCTCTGTTTATCTTTCAAAATTTATTCTTATCTTTGGTGCTCTGCAGTTTTATGATGGTAAATCTACGTGAGTGTCTTGTTTTATTTATCTTGCTTGAAATTTGTTGCACTTTCTGTACTGAGGGTATATATATTTTAACCGTTCTGGAAAATTCTCAGCCCATTTTCTTTTTGAATATAGCTTTTTCTTCTTTCTTTCTAGAACTCCAGATAAATGTATGTGAGAATTTCTCTGTCTCAATCTTCCCTGTGTTTTAACCTCTCTTTCGTATTGCCTCTTTTACTTTCTAGTTTGCTACTTGTCTCTTCAGCACTGTAAAAAATTAGGTGGAGGGGCTTCCCTGGTGGCGCAGTGGTTGAGAGTCCGCCTGCCGATGCAGGGGACACGGGTTCGTGACCCGGTCCAGGAAGATCCCACATGCCGCGGAGCGGCTGGGGCCGTGAACCATGGTCGCTGAGCCTGCGCGTCCGGAGCCTGTGCTCCGGAGAGGCCGCAGCAGTGAGAGGCCCGCGTACCGCAAAAAAAAAAAAAAAAAAAATTAGGTGGATATTAGCCCACCCACTTAGTTTTCCATTTCAGTGACCACATATATAATTTTTAGAAGTTCTGTTTGATTATTTTGTGGATTGTTGAATAATTTTTGATAGTTCGTCAAGGTGTTCTTCTATTTATGAATATATTATGTAAAGTATAAGATTATACATTAAATATAAATAATCCAAAAGCTCCAACTAAAAGCCAGAGATTGTCAGATGATAACAAACAACAACTAAAATATAGGTTGTCAACAAGAAGTGCACTTCAAATGTGAAAACACAGATAGGTTAAGAGTAAAAGGATGGAAAGCAGCATATCAAATAAATGCATACTTGAATATTTCTAACAGCCTTATTCATAGTAGTCCCAAACTGGAAATAGGCCAAATGTCCATCAACTGATGGCTTTGTAAACAAATTATGGTATGTCCATAAAATGGCAAATGCTCATCATAGATAAGGAAGGAGCTACGGATATATACATCAATACGGATGAATATCAAAACCATTATGTTAAGTGAAAGAAACCAAACATAAAAGACTAAATACTTTGTAATAATTCCATTTATATGAACTTGTAGCAAAGACAAAATTACAGTGATAGAAAGAAGGTCAATGGTTGTCATAGTGCTAAGGTTTTGGGGGAGGGGACTTGACTGCAAGGGAGCAAAGGAAACTTTTTGAGGTTATAGAAATGTTATATATCTTGCTTGTGGTGGTGGCTACACGAATGTATATATGTGTCAGAAATCAAATTGTACACTTAAAGTTAGTGAATTTTATTGCCTGATAATTACAGTTCAATTTATAAAATGTGTCTCAAAACAAAAAAATCTTAATAGTATTATACTTCCTTTTCCCCTCTCTCATGTGCTATTTTTTATCAGACATTTTACTTCTACTTACATTATATAGTCTAAAATGTGTGGCTACTGTATGTGTTCCATACAATCACCTGTCAAAGGAATTTTAAAATGAAAAAAGAAAAAGTCAGGCTATAGTTTTCACATGTGCATGGGAATTCTCAAAATGAAATCGTACTGTCCCAATCACTATCACATAGGTGTGATACAAGACTGGATACCGTTAAGATTGAATTTAAGCATGTACAGACTTTCTCTTTGCAGGTCACTTAACATTTAAAAGTAAAATCAACATAAGGCCATTAAAAAAGCATACTTACAGTAATCTTACATTGTGTAGGAACTGTAAATCAGAATCTTCCATATCTAGGAGATGTGGTATCTCATTTGAACTCACACCAGCCCCATGAGTTTGGCAGGGTAGGTGTTAATACTTTTCTGATGAGGTCGTTGAAAAACAGAATCTCTTTTGCAAATATTTTCTCCCATACTGTGGGTTGTCTTTTGGTCTTGTTTATGGTTTCCTTTGCTATGCAAAAGCTTTTATGTTTCATTAGGTCCCATTTGTTTATTTTTGTTTTTATTTCCATTTCTCAGAATGGGAGAAAATATTTGCAAATGAAGCAACTGACAAAGGATTAATCTCCAAAATTTACAAGCAGCTCATGCAGCTCACTAACAAAAAAACAAACAACCCAATCCAAAAATGGGCAGAAGACCTAAATAGACATTTCTCCAAAGAAGATATACAGATTGCCAACAAACACGAAAGAATGCTCAACATCATTAATCATTAGAGAATTGCAAATCAAAACTACAATGAGATATCATCTCACACCAGTCAGAATGGCCATCATCAAAAAATCTAGAAACAATAAATGCTGGAGAGGGTGTGGAGAAAAGGGAACACTCTTGCACTGCTGGTGAGAATGTGAATTGGTACAGCCATTATGGAGAACAGTATGGAGGTTCCTTAATAAACTACAAATAGAACTACCATATGACCCAGCAATCCCACTGCTGGGCATATACCCTGAGAAAACCATAATTCGAAAAGAGTCATGTACCAAAATGTTCATTGTAGGTCTATTTACAATAGGCAGGAGATGGAAACAACCTAAGTGTCCATCAACAGATGAATGGATAAAGAAGATGTGGCACATATATACAATGGAATATTACTCATCCAGAAAAAGAAACGAAATGGAGTTATTTGCAGTGAGGTGGATGGACCTAGAGTCTGTCATACAGAGTGAAGTAAGTCAGAAAGAGAAAGACAAATACTGTATGCTAACACATATATATGGAATCTAAGAAAAAAAATATCATGAAGAACCTAGGGATAAGACGGGAATAAAGACACGGACCTACTAGAGAATGGACTTGAGGATATGGGGAGGGGGAAGGGTAAGCTGTGAGAAAGTGAGAGAGTGGCATGGACATATATACACTACCAAACATAAAAAACATACGTAGTGGGAAGCAGCCGCATAGCACAGGGAGCTCAGCTTGGTGCTTTGTGACCCCCTAGACGGGTGGGATAGGGAGGGTGGGAGGGAGGGAGACGCAAGAGGGAAGAGATATGGGAACATATGTATATGTATAACTGATTCACTTTGTTATAAAGCAGAAACTAACACACTATTGTAAAGCAATTATACTCCAATAAAAATGTTTAAAAAAAAACAAAAAACCACAGAATCATGACTAATTCACAGCCAGTCAGAACCAGGGACCTTATCTCCTGAACACTGCCAGCGATGTTTGAAGATCACACAAATAATAGCTTTGGTAGAAAGATTGAGAATCTGAAGTAATTTTCTATATCATGCAGTTTTTCATGTCACAAAATCCAAAAATAAGATGATACGGATCAAAGTTTTTTGAGATGTTCGAAACACAATATTAAGTCACCTTATTTTATTGTGATAGTTACCCATATCAGTGCGAAAATATCACATTTCATTCATTTTACACAAAATAACAGGGGATAACAGAAATATTAATTCACTTTTGTGTTCTTTTCTGTCTCCAAATCTTGCTGTTTGTACACATAGGGTTATAGACCTTTTGCTTTCTTTCAATTTGAGTTTAAGAGCTCAAGCTGCACCTTATCTGCCTCTAGGGATTGTTGAGAGACACAAAACACCAGATGTTAAATTGTTTTGCAAACCGTAAGTTACTTTAAAAATGCAAGTTTTATTTTTATCATGTCGTTTTTTTGTGCATCACCTAATATGTGAAACATTAAAAGAAATGTAGGTAAAATTCAAATTTTATATTGTTAGGCTATGTCTTAGAATGAAAAGATAGAACAAATCTAATTTTTTATTGTTTTGCCTGGAACGCTGAACACAAGAGTATAATGAAGTTTTTTAAGTGGAATTAACTTTCCAGATCAACTAACTTAGCAGTTCTCAAATCTTTTGGTCTTAGGACCCCTTTAAACTTAAAAAAATGATGAGAAGCCGGAAGAGCTTTGGGTAATGTGAGTTATATCTAGTGATGTTAGAAATTAAAACCATGAAACATTTAAAAGAGCTGTTTATTAATCCATTTAGAAATAAGTAATAAGCCCAATTCATGTTCACATAAATAACATAATTTTTGAAAAGCAGTATTTTAAAAATTACTGATAATGGCATTGTTTTACATCTTTGCAAATCTCTTTCATGTCTGGCTTAATAAAATATAGCTGGATTTTCCTAAATGCTCCTACATTCAATCTGTTGTGATAGGTTGTGTTTTTTTTTTTTTTAATTTTCAAAGGATAATTTAATAATTTAGTTCCCAGCTGGTCAAGTAACCAGGATCATTCTGACTTCACACCCATTTGAGAAACAGTTGGGGGCATAAATTATAAATGGAAACAAAAAAATTAATGATTTTCTTTCCCTTCTCAGACCATTTTTCCGTAAGATTGGGGTATAAGAAGGCTACGAACAAATGCATCATTACATTACACTAGCTTCACCTTTCATTCCTACAGCCCGAGTTAACGAAAGGGAAACCAGACGATTTCTAAAAAACACATATATTCTAGGAAAATCTCTCTAGTAAAGTGCGACTAGTATGTCGGTGTGTGTGCATGTGAGCACTTCTGGGGTATTTCCATGCCTTTGGGGTGCCATAAGGTTCCCCTTTAGAATTAGTAAGATGGGGATCTATCACCTCACATTGGATTTCCTGGTGGTTTTTCCCATAGTTAAAAAGAAGTTATGAAACTAATATACTATGGTAAATCAACTATATTTCAATTAAAAAAAAAGAAGCTACACCCTATTATTCCTGACACTGAGATCTTTCAAGTCCAAGTGCAAATACAGATTTAAAACCTGTTTTTCTTTGGTTTCTTCTTGAAAATTTTATTTCCCTGAAATATTCTGTTGGCTTTCTCTTCTTCCTTAGGTGTGCTATTTTTTTTTTAAACATGTGCAAGTGGATTATCAGAAAAAGCCAGCACAATGGATATTTTCCTTAATTTGCATTTTTGGTTTTTCTTTGCATACAATATTTCTTTTGTTCTGAATACAAAGATTTTGTTTGTTTGTTTGTTTTTTAACATCTCAGCTCAGTGCTTTGTGTCCACCTAGAGGGGTGGGATAGGGAGGGTGGGAGGGCGACGCAAGAGGGAGGAGATATGGGGATATATGTATATGTATAGCTGATTCACTTTGTTATACAGAGAAACTAACACACCATTGTAAAGCCATTTTACTCCAATACAGATGTTAAAAAAAAAAAAAAACGTTGTTTTTATTGACATTTATAGAGAGAATTTGGCTTCATACAGATATGTCAGTTGGAAAGAGAAGGAATATTTTCATAGACCTTTCAGGTAATTGTGGCTATTCTTTTTTAATGCTACACTAAAACTAGACAAGTGGTAGTTTCTTAAAGGTTAGCTGGAACGTGGAATCTAAAACCATATTAATGAGATTTTAGTACTCTGTTACAATGAAATCTATTGGTTTCTCTTGCTCTTTAAATGGATCTTTTAACTATACTAGATTTTATAACATCATACATTGGTCATTTGGAAAATACTGGCTGACTGAGTTATACGCATCTTCTAAATGTTGACACACTTCACTATACAGTACAAAAAAGACGTATATTCTTTAACATTACTACCCAGCTTTTCAGAAGAGTCTTTGAGTTTTCTAAAGCAGTCAAACTCACAATGAAGGTTACTGATTTTCCAAAATTCTAATTTTCCCTTGAAAGCTCGAATTTTATCATTGGCAACAAATACTGTCAATTGTTTTCCTTGAATTGGCCAGCTTGTTTTTGTTCATTTAAAAAGTTATCTTCCAAATACCCAAGTCCGAATAATCATGGTTTGTCTGTCAGTCATTCTTTATTTTATTATTATTATTATTATTTTTTGCGGTACGCGGGCCTCTCGCTGCTGTGTCCTCTCCCGTTGCGGAGCACAGGCCTCGGACGCGCAGGCCCCGTGCCCATGGCTCACGGGCCCAGCCGCTCCACGGCACGTGGGATCCTCCCGGACCGGGGCACGAACCCACGTCCCCTGCATCGGCAGGCGGACTCTCAACCACTGCGCCACCAGGGAAGCCCTGTCAGTCATTCTTGCAAGTAAAGTGGTATGCCATGAAAAAGCAGCTTAGTTCAGCTAGCAGTTCACACAATCACACCAACACACTTGGGCATGCAGCAGAAGTGCTTTGTATTTTCCATTTTGTCTTACAGAATATTTAAAAACTTACACTCAAGGGTCGAGTTATAGTAAAATTAATAAGTTCTACTGCTTCATTAAGGACATTCTTAAGCGAAACTGGCATTTTTGTTTTTACTGCAAGTGTGTGGTACCAAGAATACAGGGACTACTGGTACCCTTTGGTGCCACTGCCTTGGTTCCAGTTCAGGTACCAATAGTTTTACCCACCACTGCTTTTACTATGAGTGCAAATGTCAACACAGTGAAAAATGCAAATAATGGCTTAGTATTTACTATTATGAGGATAGTTTTGAGCTCACGGACCCCTGGCGTCCATGGACTACCCTTTGAGGACGGCTCAACAGTTTCACTTTAGAAATTATAAGGAAACAAGAGGCTGAGAAGTTTGATCAGTTGACTTGTGGCCAATAAGTACTACAGAGATGTAGTAGGGCATGGTCAGTTTAAGTCAATGTTTGTTGAACTGAGTTGATTTTAGATTGTTTGACTTGCTCAAATGGAATTAACATTTGTTTCTGAGGCTGAGACTCCTGGAAATCCTATATAGTTTCTGACATCCCACTCAGATGTGTTTCTGCAAACTCTGAGGATCAACCATTTGATACTGAAACAATCCTATATGGCTAGTAAGAGTTTTTGTTTTTAATGTTTTAAGGGAATTTTTAAAAGATGTATTTTTATTTCCATTTTTTTTCTCAAATTTACTTAATTAATTTTTTCAACTTACATTTAAACTCCTTTATGCAACAAAGGTTCTCACTTTCAGATATACTTTTCAGAATTTCACAAATCTTTTCAACTGAAGAAATTCTGAAATGGAATTATGTTTCTGAGAGCCTCTCTCCCTTAAGAGGAAACAGTGTGGGCATGGAGTACGTTTGGACGCCAGCTGAGTAAGAAATCTCAGCTAGGATAGGAAGGCTGTGGGTAGGTTCACTAGGGATGATGTCTATGGAAAGATCAGCCTTGTTGTTACTTCAAGTTAAGGATAAGGTTATGCAGCAAAGGCCAAGATCAGATTCCGTAAAGAACTTTCAGCCCACGAACTGGTCCAGGCTGGATACTGGGTGGCACCACCCGGCAGGAAGGTTCACACGTGCTCGACTGTTTCTAATCTCAGGGATTTCTCACTGCGCTGTAAAACTGAGGCCAAGAATACAAAGGAATCGTCTGAGAATTGCTAAGTCATACAAACGTACATACGAAATAATTTAAGAAAACATTTTAGTGTATAAACACTAAACACTCTACTCAAGTAGAGTTACTAGTTACACTTTTGTTCTTAATCAACTATTCCTTAATAGGGATTTGACAGTGCAAGTCTAGCCCTAGTAATAGCTAGGTCTGCCATATTCCTGTTTTTGTTCTGGGCAATTCAGCTGTTTTGGTTTCTGCCCACCCTTGATTATTTCATTTGTGGGTTGCAGGAGAGCTTGCATCCTCCTGGTACATTTATTCTCTACCATTATTCTGTTCTGTTCTAATCATTCATGCATTTAGTCATTGAATGTTTTTGAAAACTTGCTGTATACAAGGCACTGTGCTAAGCATAGAAAATGCACAGCTGTGAGTAAGATTTGGTCCCTGCTCTTGAAAAGATCACAGTCTGGTGCAAATAAAAAATATTTTATAAATATCTTTTAAAATATATGAACCAGAGCAGAAGGAGCCCAGAGGGGGCAGGAGATAACTCTAGGAGTATTGGGGAAAGCTTTACCGGGGGAATTACATTTGTTCCAGGACTCTGGGTAAGTCAGAGTTTGCCTGGAGTGGGGAAGGGCATTCCAAATAGAGTGAACAACGTATGCTAAAGCTCAGGGTGATGACAGATCATGGAATGTCCTGGAACCTGTTAGAGGTTCATTATGGCTGGAGCATAGGATGAGCGAGCAACATGAAGTGACAGGAAATGAAGTGGCCCCGTTCAGTTCATGAAGAAACATATAGCATTTAGTGGTCAGAACAGTCCATATTGCTAAGATCTGTAAAGTGCGAAGGGGCAGGGAGAAAAATAGTATATGGACCACGGATCCAGACAACCTATTAGCAACTTCAGATCATTAAGAAAAATTAAAATAAAATTAAAGCAGAACAAGTCCTCTTTCTCATTCCCTGAATAATTATGTCACCTGTGAGGATACACCTGACCAACTCTGATTCTCCAAGTGGTATTTACATGCAGGTGTTTATGAATATCAAGTGGTACTTACATGCAGGTATAATATTGGGAAGCCATAAGGAACTCACACAGTGTAGTCCTGATTCTTAACAGCATGGTCGAAATCCAATATAATGCAGCTTGAGCTTTGTTACCGCCACTGACTTTTTCATACCGTGATAGTGAGATAATAACCACTGCTGGGCAGCAGTAACTAAAGGTCCACTCACTTCCAGTGTGAAAATCTGAAATGAAAAGTCCACGTCTGCAGTTTGTTAAGAAGGATCGGGGCCGAAAATGAGGGCTTAACATCTGGCAAATTAAGGTTTGCTCGTTTGTCTTTTTTAAAATGTGGTAGAATAAGCATTGAGTCCATCCAGAAAAGTCTGTTCTCATGCAAAGTGAGATAGGATGATTGGATCTCCAAGCACAGTCCAGCTCTACCATTTCACTGAGTTTCAGCCAAGACGAAGGATTTTTCCACCCTCTAGTCTATAGAGTTGTCCGCTTACGGGCAGGAAGCTTGACAGGATCATCTTCTGGGATCCTTACCAGCCCAAAGTCAATCATTTTGCTGTCTCATTCTCTGTGAGTTGCTGTGGTTCTAGAACAGTTCAGTGTGTTAACAGGAGCGCATCTTCTTTCTGACTGTTCTACAGAGTCATTGTGGATAGAATGGGGAAAATACAGATACAGAAACCTACAAAGAAAGAACAAGGAATATATGGATGTTCTGTCGCTAATCATCTGGGTTCGGATGTGGAAAGTTCTTCTGTGCTGTATGCAGGTAATGCCTATTGTTGAAACCCGGAATGCCTCGGTTTTGTTTAGTTTTGAACATTAAACTCTGGAGCAGCAGTTTTCATGCAGCAGAATCACTGGGGGGTGGGGTTAAAACACAAATGTCTAGACCCCATTCCTAGAGGTTCCGACACAGCAGGCTTGGGATGGAGTCTGAGAATGTGCATATTTGACATGTTCCCAGGTTATGCCAGTGCTGCTGGCCTGAGGACCACACTTTGAAAACAGCTGCTCTAGAGTTTGCTTTCTAAGAATTAGGGATTAATGAGACAGGGTTTAATCGGCAGTGTTGATAATATGGACTTTTCATTTTTAAAGCACCACCAGCCAGCAAAAGAGTAATTATCCTTTAAAGGTTGATGTATACCTCGCAATGGCATACCCCCCAATCCTCAGAAACACTTTCAGGAAATTGTCATTGTAAATTAGTGTAAATTGTCCCAGGATATAGACAAAGCCACTTTAATATTAAAGTGTGCTTTTTTTATGAAGGAACATTTTTAGATGGCGAAGCTGTAAGCAATGCTTCCTTGTGTCAGGCTCATGTTCTGGGATTAAAACTAAAATATAAAAGTTATCCTCCAACTCTCTGCTGTGTGGTTTCTGGTATCTATGGTTCAAATAAACTAAGGTGAGGAGAAAGACAATATCAGGGATTGCAACCCAGCATTTAGACAACTAAGCATTGATGTAGCCAGTACATCACATCTCTAAATAGAGGAGGTTGGACCAGTTGATTTTAAAAGCTCCTTGAATGTGCAAGGCTTGATGCTAAGTCCCTCTCCTGGCTGCGTTCCCAAGGTAGGGCCTTCAGGCCTTGATTTTCTGTGCCTTGATCCTCCTGGACTGTTCTCTCCTGTGAACATCAGCTCTTTTCCAGAAAACCTCAGCTCCAAGGTTCTGGAATTGCTGGGAGGAATAGAAGTCTCTCTTGCAGCTCACATATTTCCCTGTAAGTCCATCCCAGAACACTCAGATTCATGGGAGAGCTGGTGCAAGGTTCACAGGGGCCAGAGGACATAGGACAATGACAGCCCTTTCCCAGCCCAAGAGTTCCTATCTTTTCAATTCTCAGGATAGCATTTCAGTGCCCCAAGCACTCCAGGAGCAAATGGAACATTTTGTCACCCAAACATGGTCATTCCCAAGTTCTCTTCTCCAGAATACACGGTTACCAAACATCAAAATGTTGTTATTCTTTTA
>RJWK010038086.1:0-20976 GCA_004363435.1 Platanista minor
TGCAGATGAGGCTACTGCCAGATACTTCCAGGAGACTCTGAAGTGCCAGGCGGGGGGGCTCTGCACACGTGATTTTCTTGTCCCTGGAGCTGAGCAGTCGCTGGCCCCCTTCCTTGATCCAGGTTCCCAGCCAGTGCAAGGCACAGTCACAGCGCCATGGGTTCTCTGTGGGCAGAACAGCAGCGGACGGGTAGCTAGCTCAGGGGTGGCTCCAGAGCACAGCGTGTGTGGTTGGGGTTGTTGGCCAGAGCAGGAACCCCTTTCTCACCTCCCACAGTTGGGGACTCCTGCCACCCCTTGTCTGAACCCAGTCTCCTTAAGTGTGGGCAGCCACCCCCGCTCCCCCCCGCCTCCACCTCCTTTCTGTGATGCACGTCCAGTTTACTTCACCCATTTCTGAGAAAGCCCCCACTCCTCTGATGTCTCTCCCTGTGACAAGTCTTGCTGTCTGGGGGGAACCTCTGTGTGCACATAGACATCCTGCCAGCCTTGTCGTCGGGTGCTGTCTCCAGAAAATGTCCCCAGTCCTGGTCTCATCTTTCCAGTTTTTTCCTGCCTGCCCACTCCCGACCCTAAAGTGTGTGAGCCACTCAGCTCTGTCCAGTTTGTTCAGGGACTCATACCTTTTCTGGCTCCCTTAGGCAACTGTAACCCTGCCAACACCCCTACTCCTAGCAGCCTTCTGTCATGGCTGTGGGTGGTGGTGGGGCCCCCCAGAGCACTGCCACTGGAGCCCCCTCCACAGCTTGGCCGGCTACCTACCGCCACCACTGTGGTCAAGGAAGCTACCTTTGCATGAGAGTCCCTTGCCCCCAGAAAGAGGTACCTGTGAGGCGCAGGACCTGCAGGCTGGCCAGGGGCTGCAGGGCCTCCTGGCTGATGGTGCCCAGCTGGTTCCTGCTGAGGTCCAGCAGTGCCAGCGAGGAGAGCCCGGCCAGGGCCTGGTCCTCCAGCAGCTCGATGCTGTTTTCTTGCAGGTGCAGCTCCTGCAGTCGCTGAAGCAGGGACAGTAGGTCATCAGGAAAAGGGGCCCTGGGGGACATGTCCCCTTCTTACCAGGCTAGACTGGGCTGCCTTTTCTCCTCTTCACTACTCCAGCCCGGTAAGGCAGGTGGCAGTGCAGGAGGACCTGTTGCCCTTCTTGCCCACTCCTCCCCCCTCACCTGCAAGTGTAGGAAGGTGAAGTCCAGCAGCTGTACCAGCTGGTTGCCAGCTAGGTAGAGCACGCGCAGTTGGGCCAGGCCGGCGAAAGCACCAACGCGCAAGCCGCGCAGCTGGTTGCCGGTGAGCGCCAGCTCCAGCAGGCGCGACTGCGCGCGGAAGGCGCCTGGCTCCAGGGCGCGCAGGCTGTTGTTGTGCAGGTAGAGACGACGCAGGGAGGCGAGGGGCGCTAGGATGCCCGGCTCCAGGCGCGCGATGCTGTTGTCCTGCAGGAACAGCGTCTGTGCCGGAAGGAGGGAGGGAGGGCGTTTACCCCGCTGAGGGGGCCTCTCTTTTCCCTAGGGCGCCCCATTCACCCACCGGGAGGCTCACACACCATCCCTCCGTGTCGCGGGCACCCCTGGCCCGCAGCCCGGCAGCCCCACTCGGTGCCCACCTGCGTCCCGGGCGGGATTCCGGACGGGACCAGGCGCAGCCGCAGGGCGCCGCACTCCACCGTGGCGCTGTAGCAGCGGCAGGCCGCAGGGCAGCCCGCAGCTCGAGGCGGGAGAGCCGGCAGTGACAGCAGCGACAGCAGCAGCAGTGCGGGCGCCCCTGGGGCCATCTCTTGCGGGACCGGCCGCAGGCCACGAAGTTGCAGCCTTCCTACAGTCTGGCCCCGATGGGATGCGCCTCCTGAAACACAGGTTGTCAGGCCTGTCCCTAACATTTGAGAGCCAGTGAAAAGCACGGATGGAGGCACACACCGTGTCTGATTTTTGAAGTTTGAAATTAGTTCAAGAAACTGATAAAATAAAACGTTCATGGACTTCCTTTATAAAAAAGCATAAAGATCTGGGGCATCAGGTTTCGGTTTAGAATTTCTCATGTCCTCGGTCTTGCCACACAGGCCACAAAAGGAGCGCCTACACCACCCCAACCACTTCTCTCCCCATCCCATCTCTGCCCAAGGCTCCACGCTGCTAGTGTCCGTCCCTGCCCTCACTTAACCTTGACCCAGGGTTTACTCTAGTCATTTTTATCTCTAGAACTCATGCTATGACCCCAACCCTGGGATTCACCTGTTGTGAACTGATGGAGGACATGGGCACAACTCAGTCTCAGGGGAGCCACCAGCCACAGGCACAGTTTTGTCCAGCCTCTGGCCCTGCCCTCCTGGGGGTGGGAGTTGGTATAACAGCTTAGCTAGAATTAGAGCTTTTCCTCGGGGAAATTGTTAAGACAAGTGGGGGATGAGACAAATAGGAAAGCCAGTTCAGAAGCTGTGGGCCTGTGTTCTCCATGCTGGCTCCGAGAAAGGTGCATCCATCTTTGGGGGTAGGTGGGGCCCTGGAATGGCTGGGGTGTGAAAGAGGGGCCTTGGGCCACTAACTGGGTTTTAGTGTAGTTTCCCAAGTAGGCTCTGGGAACACTGATCTCCTGGACTCTGAAGGAGTGTGTAGTGTTTTGGGGTTTATACACATGCAGCTGTGATCCTAGAGAGAGAAGGCCTGGGTGTAGTTCAAGGCACAATGAGTCCAGTTGTAAAGGTGGGGACCTGGGCTGAGAAGCCAGCCAGTCTGAAGCCAGGGATGGTAGGGCTGAGGGTGTGCCATCAGCTAGCCTCCAGCCCCACCTCAAATGGTCCCTGCTCTGAACACCTTGCCTGTTCACCTGGTCTCCCTATTAGGAGAGTGAGTCATGTGGAAAGACACCAAGTGGCCTTGGTGTTTGTTTAAATCTTGATCTAAATTGTAACTCACATGATTACTTAAGATCACTGAAGAGAAGTAGGCACAGCAGAAGTTTTAATGGAATCGCTTTGGCCCAGGCAGAGGCAGTTCCCAGATGTCTCAGAAGGTGTGTGAAGAACCCCGAGAACTAGGGGGCATACTCTGAGCCCCCAGGATCCATTTCCCTGAGCAAAAAATTTGGCCCAGGGCGCCCACCTACCTTCCAGTGGCAAGGCCTCTCAAACAGAGAAGGTTCTTGGTCTCCTCCTCAAGACTCAGGGGACTGCTGCCCACACAGACACCCACTAGATGCTAATTCGTGTGGAAGGGCTGGCCTGGGCAGCGTTGAGGACTCAAGCAGGAAGAGCAGGGGAGGCCAGGACAGAAATCCTTTTACTCAGCGGAGAACCCCCTAATCTGGCTGGGCAGGGGGCAGGGCGTCACATGCTGGATTCGGCGAAGGCTGTCACTGTCTCCAGGGCGCCCATCTGTGCGGGGAGGGGAGGTTGGAGGGGTAATGGAGGAAGCCCTGCGACGCTCTCCAGCGCAGTGCGAGGCCCGAGTCGGGTGCCTTGATCTCCCAAGGCGCCCCCTGCATCCCCTCCGGCGCGGCCTGTCCCGAGCCGGTTCAGGGCAGGGCGTGGTCCCCGTCAGGTCGCACGCCCTTCTCGGTGATCGCCGGGGACAGAGCCGGGATGGCCCCTGATCCTGCCCCCACGCCCACTGACCTTGGGTCGGGCGCCCCCTCACCTGACGCTCCTGCGGCGCGGCTCCCCCGCCGAACCCCGGCCCACCGAGCAGCGCCGGGCGGGGGAGGGGCGGGCGCCGCTCGCGCACTGGAGCCCCCGCACCTCCCTCCCGGCCGCCCGGGTCTGCCGTCGCGAGCGCTGGCCGAACCCGAGGACGCCGAGGACGCCCCAGGCCGGGGTTGTGCGGACGGGGTAGAGCACCCGTGACCCCGCCCCTCCCCGCGTCGGTTCTCGGGCCGAGGCAGCACCTCGGACAGCGCCGGGCGGGGCGGGGCCGCGGCGCACCTCCGCTGCGCACGCGCACTCGGACAGCGCGCTCTCCGGGTGGTGCGTGCGCAGCGACGCAGCCCAGGGGGCGCAGCGGGGCTGGGGGCGCCAGCGGCTGCGAGCCCGCCGGCTCAGGGCGGCGGGCCGGCGAGCAGCAGCGGGGCCAGGTCCATGGTGAGGGCGAAACGGTTGCCCTGCCAGCGCACGTGCGAGGGCAGCTCGGGCGCGCCGGGCGCGTACTCGAAGCAGGCGCTGAGCTCGAAGGCCAGAGCCGATCGCACCAGGCCCACGCCGCCCGCGCGCTCCGGCGCCGGGTGGTAGAGACGCCCATTGGAGGCCAGGGGCAGTAGGCGCGCCGGCTCGAAGGGTACGGTCAGGGCCTCGCCGCCGCCGCAGTAGGAGAGGCGCGGGGGCTCGGGGCCAGCGGCCAGCAGGTGCGTGAAGACCACGGGACGGTCCTCGCAGCGTAGGAAGTTGCGCTCTCTGCCGCAGGGCGAGAGGAAGGGGAAGGAGGCCTCGTAGCGCCCGCTGCGGTTGGGTCTCAGGCGGGAGAAGAAGATGACCAGGAAGTGCGGGTCTGTGGGGGGTGGGGGGGAGGCCGCGACCGCTCAGCATGCCGGGCCCCGAGGCCCCCTAGGCCCTACTGCCCCAGGCAGGCGGCTCGCCCTGGGCCACACCAAGGGCAGACGCTGGCGGTCGGACCGCCTCCCAGGCCTCAGTGCCCTTGGTGTGGTTGGGCAGCGGAGCCCTTCAGGGCCTTTCCCGAAGGAAGAGGGAAGGTGGGGGAGGAGGGCGCATCAGTACCTTTGAAGCAGGTGATGAAGTTCTTCATTTTGGAGTCATCCAGGAAAAGCTGCAGAGAGGCAGACCGTGGTCCTTGAGTCCCAGGGGGAAGTCCGACAGAGCCGGCCCCAGGGAGAGAAGGCCTGGGCGGGCCTGAGCCCGAGCCGGTGTCCGCTTTCTTTGCTCGTCTGTGCACACCGTGTGCAGGGAGTCGCGTGGAAGATAAGCCTGGGGGCCCTGCAGACTTCCCCACATCTACTCCGCACCCCCGGCCTTGCTTCCTCATGCACAGGTTCTCTGGGTTGGCATGCCTTTCCCGCGCCTCTTCCCTACTCCTTTCAAGTTTCTAATGAGATGTGCCCCTCCTCCGCGGAGGCTATCTGACTTGCTTCCTCCTGTATATGGCGGATGCCCCCGCCAGGGCTTCCAAAGCAGGCGGGGCGGCCCCGAGCTGGGGGTCGCAGGATCTGGGGATGCAAAGCGCGCAGGGCGTAACCACGTGTGGGAGGTTGGCCGCTCGTACCTAACCCTCTGTGGCCGGGGCCGGGCGCCCCAGTCTCTCCAGGGCAACTGCGGAGGTCGGGTACCCTTACTTTAAAGACCCCGCCTACTCAGGCCCCGCCCCTCACAGGGTCCTCCCTCAGGCCCCGGCCCGCAGAGTCCCGGCACCAGGCCCCGCCTCTCACGGGAGCCTCCCTCAGGCCCCGGCCCCGCCCACCTGGCCCTGATGATCCACGTAGT
Organism: Platanista minor; assembly: GCA_004363435.1. Classification (NCBI taxonomy): domain Eukaryota; kingdom Metazoa; phylum Chordata; class Mammalia; order Artiodactyla; family Platanistidae; genus Platanista; species Platanista minor. The sequence continues at coordinate 5,414 of RJWK010038086.1, forward strand.
AAAAGTACTCGCGCGTCCGCGGCTCTGGGCTCTGGCCCTGCGTGTAGGAGACGCTCCTGCCCCCACCGTAGGCCCGGGTCCCCGGGGACCGCGCCAAGCCGAGGGCCCAGGTCCGCAGCACTCCGCGCGTCGCCCACATCGTCCTTCCGTGCCGGAAGCGGCCAGAGGGTCACGCGGGGCGGTGCTGCGCGAACGTTAAGTCCCCTGGTGGCAGCGACCTCGCGCTTTGGGTTCCGGCGGCGGCCGCGGAGCTCGTCCCCCGCCCCCGCCCTCCTCCCCACCCCCCGGGCTCTGCTTGTTCCCCGGACGGTCCCGACACTTCCTTCTCTGGGGTTTAGGGGGGCGCCGCCCTGCCGTCCGGCTGGGAAAGGGGTGGCGGGCGGGGCCTCCCGACGGTGGGGTTCGGGTGTGAGACGCGGGTGCGGCGGGCGATTTCGGGAACAGGGATACGGGCTGGGGACGGGCGCTGCCGGGCATGCGGGCCCTGTCCCTCCGCCCTCGGAGGCTGGTTGCTCTCACGTGGGCGAGGTACCCGCCCTGTCTCCTCCCCCAACCCCTAGGAAGCCCCCACACCCCCTGGTGGGGCAATCTGCCTATCCAGCTGGGTGCTGAACGGAGAGGTGGTGAGTATAAACACTGCCTAGAAGCCTATGCCAGCTTGCGGGTAAGGTAGCTCAGAAAAAGCCCCCCTCCCAATCAAGCAGGGCTTTCGGGCTCAGTTGTGATACCCCAGGTGCCTCGCACCTTGCGCGCCTACCTGGAGCCTCGTCCCCTTTCCTGGGAAGCTGCCGTGCTCTCCTCCCCCCCACCCCGCACCCCCCCATTCATTCTCCCTTGGCCTGGCTTCCACCCTGGTGCCCACACCAGCAACCGACTGGCCGCTGATAGCTGCCCCGCCGCAACTGGAAGGAATGGGAGGCGACAGGCTCGCAAGTGTCCATACGTACTTTATTCACACAGTGTTGTCATCTCTCGAGTCCGTGCATCAGAGCCAGAGTCTGTGGCCGGGCCACCCTCACCCAGGCCCCGAGACCACCGGACTGAGGACGTTCCCCCAGTGGACACCAGGCCTCGGAAGGACTGGGTTTTTTTGTTCTTAATAATAAATAAAAACTCAACTCTAAATATATATATATAAACCGGAGAGAAATTAAGTTTTACAACAATTGGAACTCAAAATTACAAGTTGGAAAATGTACAAACAGAGTCTAGATACCTCCCCTCCACCCACCCACCCTACCCCCCGCCCCGGCTCTGGCCTCGAGGAAGGGCAGTCCCCGGTGCCCCTCTGGTCCCCCAGTTCAGGACTCCTCCCCTCTCATCTGCTGCAGGTCCTGGATGGGGATGGGGCAGGGTTTGATTTCTGGTCAGAAGCCAAGAGGGTGGAGAAGAAAATGAAGGGATGATCTCAGCTTGTCTGCAGAGGACGGGAGAGGACTCAGAAATAAATAACATTTGGGTTAAGACTATGTCATTAGCAAATTTAGTTCTTATATCTTTCGCGCTATTTATATCTCTATACACAGGCGGGTTGGGATGCGGGGTAGATTCTGAATTTATAGTTACACGAAGAAAAAATACTCTTGCCCCTCCCCCACCCTGCCCCAAGAATGCCTGCCCAACCCTGCCCCCCACCCCAGAGGACTTTGGCTTGGGGGCCCCTTTCTACCCAGAGAGAGCCTACTGGGCCCTGCACCAGCCAGGCTCTGCTCTGGTGGTGAACAGCCCAGAGCCCTGGAGCCCCCAAACTCCTGTGCAGTCACCACGCTGGAGGCCACAAGTGGCAGGGGGAGGGGGCGGGAAGGGACTGGGGAGGGCGGAAGTCGCAGATCAGGAGACCCCCCCCCCCCCCCGCCCAGGTCAGGGGTAGGGCAGAGGAAGAGCAAGATGGGCAGCCGGGCTGGGCCGGGGCCAAGCTGAGCGCAGCAGCCCCAGCAAGGCGGCTCGCCCCAGGAAAGGCGGCTCGCGCTCTCGGGCCGGCCGGGAGGGGCAGTGTCACTTGGCTCCAGGAAACAGAAGGCACTTTCTCGCGGCCAAACCGCGGCTGGCGGTGGGCGGGGCAGCGCCGAACGATACGGCCACGAGGCCTGGGGCGGAGCAGAGGCGCCCTTCCCGCAGCCCCTCTGCCTTGGCTGCGCCTTCAGGCCGAGGGCCCGGGTCGGGGGATGCGGGTTCCAGGGCTGGGGCGGGCATGGACGGAGCCGGCATGCTACCTCCGCTTCTCGGGCGCCCCCTCCCCCTCCCCGCGTGCCCCCTGCCCAGGCGCACCCGGGCAGGCTCTGTCCCCACCCTCGGTGCCTACGCGCTATAGCACGCCCTCCATGAAGGTGGTGTCCAGGTGCTGGATGAGCACGCGCAGGAAGGACATCTCCTTGCGAGTGTTCTCAAAGATGATGCGCGGGTCGTCCGAGCGGCAGCGCAGGCAGTTGGGCGCCATCACCATGGCTAGGTTGCTGACGTCCATCTTGGTGATGGCCACATTGGCGGGCTGCACGAACACCTGCGCGGGGAGCGGGGAGCTGCGGGTGGGCCGGGGCGGGGCGCGGAGGGGCGGGGCGCGGAGGGGCGGCACCGCCTACCTGGAGGAAACGGATGAGGTAGCACAGCACCAGGCGGTTGATGCGGGGCAGCGCGTGCACCACGGCCACGGCGGCCTCGGGGCTCTCGTAGTGCGCGATGCACTGCTCGTAGAACTCGTGGGGGATCAGGGGCTCCTCCAGCTCCCGGTACCACAGCTTCAGCAGCGACGCTGGGGACGCAGCGCGGGGGTTTCGGCTGGGCGGGGCAGTCGGGGACCCGCCCCACCAGCAGCAAGGGGCGAAAGCGGCCGGGTGTGTCGGGAGTGGGGGCGAGGGACCAGGACCAGACGGGAGGTGTCCACCCAGCCGTGTGGGCTGCGCGGCCGGAGGCCAGCGGGCTCCTGGTCCTGAGGGCCTGGACTGACCCCGAGCGCCGGGAACCAAGAGAGGCTGTGCAGCCACCGTGCGCAGGCAAGCGGAGGGAGGCGCCGCGGAGGCGGTCCAACGGCAGGGGGACGTCTGTGCTGGAAATGGACCAGAGGGCTGTCCCTTCACGACGGAAAGCAGGGAGGGCTGAACCGTCCGAGCTGCTCCTGCTGCTGAGGGGGCTGGGGGCTCACCTGGGACGTGGGGGTCCTCCAGGCCTGTAGGCACCTTCCACTGGTCCACCTGTAGCTTCAGGGCATTCACCTCGTCAATGTCCCCAGGGACTCTGCCAAGCACAGGGCAGGTCTCAGGGAGGAGGAGCTGGGCTTGCTCAGGGTCAGGGCTGCCTGACCCCTCTCTGCCCAAATGGCCTCTTCCCTACCAGAGGGAGGTGTGGCTGGGGTCCCCTGTCCCAGGCCCCCATCCCTCATCCCTCAGCTGACTGCCCCCATGCAGATCCCTTCCACAGAACGGTCCCTGAGGCCCAAACCCATAAGCCTGTTTCCCCACCTGTCCCGGGTCCTGGGTAGGTGAGTCATGACAGCAGGTGACTGGCCATGTGCCACCCTCCATGGGACAGGGCCATCATCTCCACTCACAGGTGAGGGCCGTTTGCTGTGGGGTGCTGCATCTTTCCAGGCCCTGCCCATGGTTGGTGTCCAAGTACCCTCTGGGTCCCTGCTGGCCATTTCTGCAAGGGCACTGTCCCTGGCTAGCTCTCCTGTCTGGGTTCCGGTGTGCTGCCTTTCAGGAGGGACAACCCTGCTGACCCACCTCCTAAAGATGGGGCCCTCCCCACCCTCCTGGCCACAGAGCGCCCGGCCCTTCTATTTGCTCCAAGTTGCCCTCCCTGCCTGCATGCTGGCCTCTCAGGGGGGTTCTCTGAGGCAGGGGCCCGGGGCCCAGTGGCCCCCGTCGGCCCAAGACACGTGGTGTAGACACCCAAGCCTCCACACCCAGGGCCCAGGTTGCAGGGCACCTGAAGATGCCTTCCGTCTGGTCACCGTTGAGCGCGAGCACCTCCTCCGACAGCCGAGTCTGTACCCAGGGCAGCTGCCGATCAGGGTAGCGCTCCTTCTGCATGCTCATGACCTCCTGCAGCGCACTGCCAAACATGGACGGGCTGAACACGGCGTTCTTGGCATGCCGGATCTCCTCCACGTTGGGCTTCTTCAGCCCCTGTAAAGGCGGCCCAGCGCTCTGTCCCAGAGTGGCCTGGCGCCCAGCTCCCAGCCCTCCCTCCCCCTACACCCCTGCAAGGGCTGCCCCTGGCTCACCCGCCCTCTTTCCTCCTCCTGTCCTCTCATCCCTGTGAACCCCAGGCCCGAGCCGGGGACCCCCAACTCCCTGGCACCTGAGTCACCAGAGGGGCCTCCTGCTGGGCCACCTACAGCATCAGAAGCTCCAAGTGGCGCCCTCCTCTTTTTGTGAGCTGTTAACTGCCCTGCCTGTGCCCTCCCCAAACCTGCAGCCCCCGCCTCCCGTTGGACTCTGTCTAGGTGTCACCGGCACAGGCTGCCCGCCCACCTCTGCCCAGCTGTTCTGGGAGAAGTTCGTACCTTCTTGGCCCCAGTCAGGGCTGCCTTCTGCAGCTTGTGGTAACAGTACTTGGCATATGTGCTTATTGCCACCCCTGGAAAAGAATGGTGCCAGTTGGCTTGGCATGGATGAGTGGGAGCAGGGGCTGCAGACCAACCAGTGACTAAGAGAGGAAGCAGCAAGAGGGGTGAGGAGAGGTGGCTCCTGCAAGAACCCGGGGCCCAGGCCCGACCAGCCTCCTGCCTGCTGCTTGCCCTGGGCAGAGGGGGTCCTTATACTCCTGGGCCACCCTTCAGAAGTAAACTCATGTGGAGAGGCAAAAGGGGCCCTGCCCTCTCCTCCAGAGGAGCCAGGCTGGAGAAGGAAGCCCTCTGCCAGCCTACCCAACCCTCCCCCTGGCCAGGAAGGTCAGGCTGGGGGTGAGGTCTATTCCGCCAGGGGAGTCGCAGGCAGGATAGGGCAGGGCCTGGGGAGCCCCCTGAGAAGGGTGATCTCCACGTGCTGCACGCCTGCAGGCGCTCGGCGCCCATCGCCTTGGGCCAGCACTGGAGGAGGGAGCTTTGGGGGGTGCTGGACGGCAGGCCCAGCTCTCTTGCAGCCTGGCTTCCAGCCAGAGGCCCTGGGCAGCCCAGGGAGACGCCTTAGCCCACAGGACCTCATTCATGCCTGCTTGGTCAAAGGCTGCCTGGGTGGGGGTCAGGGAGAGGGAGGCCCAGGGCCTGGCTCACTTGCGAGGGGCATGAGTGTGGAGGGGATGCCCTGTGTCCCGAGCCTGGGTTTCGCTGGCAGGTCTCCTTTCCCAAGGGAGGGGGCTTTCTAAAACCTCACCCCTGAAAGCAGAAGTTCTAGCTGGTGGTCACGGAGGGTGGCAGGGCCAGCAATCCGAGGGCAAAGACCCCAGGCCACCGGTCTTTCCAGATACGGTGTGTTGGGGCGGGGCTGGAGGCAAAGGGAGGAGCGCGGAGAGGGAGTGGGGAGGAGACCCCGCCCAGGGAGGGTCTGAAACATGCGGCGCTTCCTTCCTGGCCCAGGCAAGGGAAGGAGCAGCAAGACAGGAGCCATCTGGGCCGGGCTGCCCCAGACCATGGACAGAAAGATGGGCCGAGCATGTGCCTCCAGGCTCAGGACAGACCCGTTCCCTGTAAGGCCCTGCCTCTGCTGGGCCTCCCTGCCTGAGGGGTGCCTCTGGACCCAAGTCTCAAATACAAACAGAGTCTTTTTTAAAGGAAGCAGTTGTCTGAGGACACAGGGTTCCGTGAACCTCAGTGTGAAGAACACAAACATGTCTCATTCGTGAAAACCTTTTCATTTCTAGTTATCACAAAATACTTCTGTCGTTATAACTGGTAAGGGGGTTCTGTTTTAGAGTAATCGAAATGAAAACAAACATTTCTTATAGGTGTTTAAACCGTGAAGAATCTGTTTCAGGTCCCTGGGGACCCACAGACCCAAACAGAGAATCCTAGCTGCAGCTACCCATCAGCCAGCTTGGGACACAGCACTTGGAACCTTCCGCCACTGGCCCACGTGGGCAAGCTCTTGGTTCAGGGAGAGTGGATGGCGCTCAAGCAAACGGAACCTGGGCTGCACACCCTGAGCACCGGGAGCCCAGGGAGTGCTTGGCGGCAAGGCAGCAGGCAGCACCTGCTCGCTTTCCCCATCCTGGGAGCATGCCCACCCCTCCCTTGCGTGACAGCCTCCTGTCCCTGGGCTTGGGGCCCGCGGGCAGACTCGCCCTGACCTCCTGTCACAGGGCTTCCTGGGGCCAAACCGGCCTCTCCAACAGGCTGTGATCTGAATATCCTTGGGCCACCACCTCTCACCTGGCGATTGTGGTGCAGCCTTTCCAGGCCTTATTTCCTCTCTGTAGGATGGGGACAGGTGCCCATGAAGGGCTGACCTCGGTCTGGCATGGAGCGAGGTCTCAGTTGAGGGCTGCAGCTGCTGAAGTCCGAGCTTTTGTGGGCAGATCAGGGACTGAGGCCTCGTGTGCCTGGAGTCCCCGGGCTGGGGCATCTCTGCTGCCAGGGCACAGCCTCCTGGGCCAAGACTATGGGGTGTCTGCTGAGTGCCCGTGGCCAACCCAGGGAAACCCACCTGGTGCTGTGGGGGACTCTGATTCCACTGCCCCGTTCTGGCCTTGCCAGGGCATACTCCCACCCAGCGGAGAGACAGCGACCCCCAGAGCGACTGACAAAGCAGCTCTCCCGGAGCCTCTGCTGCTGTGCCAGGTGCCCAGGACAAGAGCCTCGAAGGCCGCTGGGTGTGGCCAGTACCTGCCACCTCTTGGCACGGACTCTGCTGGGTCCCGGGGGAACTAGCCCCCTCCTCTGACCTCCTCGGGGCTCCAACCACCCCCGGCCCACAGGAGCCTGCACTCTGTGCCCCCAGCCCCCCTCACTGCTGCATCGGGACTCCAGTGGATGGGCTCAGGCAGGAGCTCAAAGCTCCTTCCCCAAGGACAGAGGCCCCCCCTTCTTCTGGTGAGGGGAGCATGTAGCCAGAGAGCTCCCCAGAGAAAGGGGTGCCAAGGGTGAGTCTCACAGGAAGAAGTGTGGGTAACCAGGTACAGGTGGGATGGGGGCTGGTCCCAGGGCCCTGGGGCCAAGAAGGGAAGCTCATGGGACTGAAACGGACGGCTGGGTCTCCTGGCCAGGAGAGCACAGCCTAGGGCTAACAGGGCTTCTCTGGAGCTCACGTAGGGGTGGGATCCTGAGCCAGGGCCCAGGAGAAGAGCAGGGAGGGGCTGTGCTGGGGGCTCCAGGGAAACAACTCCAGGCTTGGCCCCCAGCCCCAGGGGTGGCCCGGCTGGAGGTCAGGGCTGGGGAGGCACCTGCCCACAGGGCACTCCCTCACTTAGGGGTGACTCCAGCAGGCCCCTCCCCACTGAGAACCCAGCATGCACATTGGAAATTGTTCTGAGCACCGTGGAGAAAGGCGCAGGGCAGGTGCGGCCTCTCCCAGGAGCCCTGTTGACGACCTGGGCTTCCAGCCCACTCAGGAGGAGACCTGACGGTTAGTGTCCCCCCACTGTCCCCCCAGCCCAGAAGCGGTTAGAGAGAGGAGGCCAGGCGGCCGAGGCCGGAGAGCAGAGCTGTGCAGACGCAGCGCACAGGGGCTGCGGGAGAGGCCCTACCATCCGGCTCCTCAACATAAGGCTTGGGTTTCTTTCTCAACTTGGACTTCTTCTTAGTGTTCCTTTCCAGGAGCGCTTTCATGTGCTGTGTCACTGGGGAGCAAACAAAGGGTGAGGCCACAGAACACAAAGAGGAACACGTGCCCACACGGTCCCGCTCGGGGCTGACCCTGGGCAGCTGGGAGGGCATTGCCCCAGCCTGCTGGACTCCTCGGAGGGAGATGGCCAGAGGTGGAGGGGAGTGCTGGGTGGGGGCGTATGTCTTGCTCACAGTCCTGGGCACAGGGGTGGGTGTGTGGGCACACCTGGGTCGTGTGGCTGGGGAGGTGCCAGGAACATGCCCCTGGGCAGTGGGGAGAGGATGTGGTCAGCTTATGACCCGCTGGCTGACAGAAAGGCAGGGGTAGGGAGCCCCTGAGACGGCCGCAGCCCAGCCACCTGGTTCCTACGTGGCTGCGCTCCAGGGGCTGAGTGGGTGCTGAGCAAGAGAGGAGGGGCCTGGCTCCCCTCTCTGGCTGATCTGGGCACCCCTCCCCCCAACACCCCGCACAAAATAACATAGCGCTGTCGATGCGGACCCTCCATCCCCCCATCCCGTGCTCTGGAAGGACATCGAGGCACACAGCCCACACTGAGGTGGGATTCACGCTCCATTTTTTTTTTTTTTTTTTGCGCTACACGGGCCTCTCCCTGCTGTGGCCTCTCCCGTTGCGGAGCACAGGCTCCGGACGCGCAGCCTCAGCGGCCATGGCTCACGGGCCCAGCCGCTCCGCAGCATGTGGGATCCTCCCGGACCGGGGCACGAACCCGCGTCCCCTGCATCAGCAGGCGGACTCTCAACCACTGCACCACCAGGGAAGCCCCTCCTTACTTTTTGATATAATTTCCTCTCTTTTTTTTTAAGTTTCTTAAAGTAGGAGCTGAGATAACTGATTTATTTCCTAATACAGACATTTAGGTGCTATAAATTTCCCTCTAAGTACTGCTTTAGCTGCATCACACGAATTTTGGTGTTTTGTTTTCATTTTCTTTCAATTCAAAACACTTTGCGCCTTCCTTTTTCATTTCTATTTGACCCATGGATTGTTCAGTAGTATGTTCTTTAGTTTCCAAATACTCAGGGATTTTCCAGATATCTTTGTGTTGCTGATTGCCAATTTAATTCCACTGTGCTTAGAGAACACCTTTATTTTGGCTGTGCTGGGTCATAGTTGCGGCATGCAGACTTCTTAGTCGCAGCACGTGGACTCTTAGTTGAGGCATGAGGACTCTTCGCTGTGGCATGCGTGTGGGTTCTACTTCCCTGACCAGGGATCAAACCCGCACCCCTTGCATTGGGAGTGTGGAGTCTTACCCACTGGACCACGAGGGAAGTCCCTATGACTCACATTCTTTAACCTTTATTGAGACTTGTTTTATGGCTCAGAATATGGCCTATTTTGAAAAAGTGGCTGAGATCTGAGTCCAGATGCTCTGGGTCCAGAGTCTTTAACCTTGCCTACTCCATTGTAGCTGCTTTGCTTCTTAAACAGACCTTCAACTAGTCTTTTTGCTTTCAGCTCCATGGTCACTCCCACTTCCATACCACTGCTGGAGGAAGCTGGCTCCACCCACTGCTGCACTTTTTAGGGCTTGCTACTTGCTTCGACTTGTCAGCTTCCCCACCACCTGCTTGGGATCCACATTTCTTGGTCTGCCAAGTCAGTTTCCAGCCACTTGTCCATGTGCTTTTCAGCTTCCAAAGCATAGTTGTTCTTCCTCTTCCATTCTCTTTGTCCTGGTGGGTTTTAGTATTTTTTATTGTGATAAATTATACGTAACATAAAATCTGCCATCTTAACCTTTTTAATTGTACAGTTCAGGGTATTAATTACATTCATATTACTGTGCAATCTTCGCCACCATCCATCTCCAGCACTTCTTCATCTCCCAAAATGGGAAGTCTGTACGAATCAAACAACTTCTCCATTTCTCCCTCCCCGTTAACCCATGGCACCCACCATTCTGTATGAATTTGACTACTCTAGGGACCTCATAATTTGTCTGATTCATGCAGTATTTGTCTTTTTGGGTCTGTCTTATTTCACTCCGCATAATGTTTTCAGGATTCATCTATACTGTAGCCTGTGCCAGAATTTCCTTCCCTATTAGGCTGAACAATTCCATTATGTGTACAGATGACATTTTATTTATCTATTCAACCATCAATGGACACCTGGGCTGCTTTCTACCTCTTGGCTATTGTGAATATGCTGCTATGAACATGGGTGTACAAATATCTGTTCATGTTCCTGCTTTCAATTATTTTGGGTATATACCCACAAGTGGAATTGCTGAGTCCTATGATAATTCTATTTTTAATCTTTTGAGGAACTGCCATTCTGTTTTCCATAGTGGCTGCAGCATTTTACATTTCCTTGTGAGGTTTCTTTTTTTGCCTTTAAAAAATTCCTTCACTGTTCTTTTATCATGAGTTCAAGGTGGAATGCAAGTAAATGCAGGTGTTTATCCTGCCATCTTCACCTGGAAGGCAGTGTCTTCCTATGAAGGCACATGTATCCCTCAGGGTCTGCAGCCTTCCAGAGTGCCCTTTGTGAAGCATCCCTGCAATGCCTGTGCTGATAGCATGCTTAGGGAAGTCCAGGGCAGAAAAGCTGTGGAGTCACCTGGTGGTGGCTGGTACAAAGGTGTGACCACGTGCAAGGCGAGGCTAAGCCAGGGGGTGGGGTCACGTGAATTGGGGTTCACTGTGTGGTACCTTGTTCCCTCGGAGTGGTGACCACACAGCAGATGTCACACACATGCTGGCAGATGAATCAAAGGCTTCGGAGGCCAAGGCAGGCAGTGTGGTTCAGGGTGAGGCCCCACACACGGGAGCCAGCTCAGCTCTGCCCCCGCTGGTGCTCCCAGGATGGACTGCATTTCCTTTTTCTAAGCACAGGCTAGGTCCTTCTGGGCTGATGGGGCCTGTCCTCCTGACTGGCAGCCAGCACCCATGTTCTCGACAAGGGCCAGTGGGAGGGAGATCGAGGCCTCTCCTCTGGGCTCAGTGACGAGCAGGGCCTGGCAGAAAACTCCCACCCAGGAGTGGGTCTCAGGGCTGGAGACAGGGCTTTGGCTGGAGGGCAACCTTGTGCCACAGATGTGGGACCAGATCCCACAGACACAGAACCCTGCTAGCGGGACCACACAGACCCAGCGTGGTCTGTGGGCAGAGACCACCGGGGCCTCAAAACCATGGCTGCCAGGCTGAACCTCAGTTCTCTCAGTCTGGCTCCTATGGCATAGACACTAGGGCGAAAGTGCACTAACCTCCGCGCAAAACCGCAACGTCCTGCTGAACAATGTCCAGCTCTCCATGGACGCCCCAGCCAGAGAGGGCACAGCCTGGAGCCTCTGGCCTCTGTCCACTGCTAACTCACCTTTCACTCAGCAAGCACTCCTGGGGCCCCCGAGGGCTGCGTGCTGAGCAGCAGACACACACTTCCAAACCTCCAGCTCACGGCAGGGACATTTCAAGACCTTTTTGGAAGAGGCTGAGGTGAACCATGAAGCCACTGGGGGCCCACCTGCTCCTGGGAAGGTCTGAGAAGACAGAGGCAGATCCAGGCTGCCCGCTTCATCCAGGGAGCCAGCCACCTGGGGAGACCCATCTGCAGTGTTTGGCGATCCCGCTTCAAAAACTGCATGCCTGAGCAAAAATTTCATGGCTTCCAAGATCTGCCCCTAAACGGCTGGTGTGCTGGATGGTGCCTATGCTTCACACACCTTCCCTGGGCCCCCCACTGCCCTGCAGCCCTCGTCACTGTGTGCACAGGCCTCAGCCCCCCACACCTGGGCTGGGGCAAAGCCCTGGCTAGACCAGCATGGATGGCCACTCCCACTGAGCAATCTTTGGCACGGGAGACACTCACGAACACGGGGTGGCAGACAGCTTGCTGCAGTGGCAGGTGCTGCCTGCGGCTCCACCCCCATGCTCACTCTGCCCAGCCCAAGGCGAGCACCGCCTGGCTGGCAGGACCGTGGGCCAGAGTCCTTCCCAAGGAAGGCCAAGCCGGGGCCCACAGAGACCTGACGCATGGCCTTCAGGAACCCCAGGCAGATGCGGCTCTGCACTCAGCCCCAGGCAGCCGTCAGCAGGCTGCTGTCCATGATGGTCCCGACCTCTGAACGCCTGAGGCGGCTCAGGCCAGCTCAGCTCACAGCACCTCAACAGCCTGCTGGTCACCTCAGACCCAGGGCTGGGCCAATGCGTCCATGTTCCTCACCGCCCTCAGAAGCCCTCCTGTGATGGCCACAAGGCATAGTGTGAGCCTGGCCAGGGGAAATACTGTAAGTGCACACAGGCTGACTGGCCTCCCTCGTCAGGCAGGGTGACCGGGACGGTAGCCTCAGAGTGGAGCGGATGCCGGCTGGCGGAGACATGGGTGCAACGGGTCCTCAAGCAGACCCGTACCTGTCAGCCCGTGGCCAGGGAGGGACCCTGTGCCACAACGGCCTTCTCAGGGCCTCAGTGCCGAGAAGGGGCTGCCTGAGGACCCCGCGTCCCAGTGGAGACCAAGGACGTGCCCCTCCGGGAGATGCTGTGTTTGTGCAGCTGCTGCTGCCAGGTGCCAGCCAGCGCAGATGGAAGCTCTAGCCGCAGCGTGTACTCGAGCTAGCGGCAGAGGCCAGGGGTCCTGTCTGGGTCTTACCTTTGGTGTCGTTGACGGGGTCCATGTGCCGATAGATGTAGCCCTCCAGGTAGGAGTGGAACTTGGGTGTGGGCGGGAAGAAGGCCAGGCAGATGGCCATGAGCTCCCAGCCGCGGGCCAGGCTCTCGAGGCGGAAGTTCTCGGTGGTCTGCCGGCACAGCTGGATGTAGAGCTCGTCCCGCAGGCCCTGCACGCTCCAGCCCTTGGTGGCGATCTCCAGGGCCACGTGCAGCGGCTCAGCCCTGGCACGCCGGTCGCCCATGTACATCTGGATCAGCTTGAAGACCTCACACGCCTCCTTCTTCACGTGGCGGTCGCTGGTCACGATCATGGGCTTCTTGATGGACTCGCTGCTCCACGCCAGCATGTTGGCGATGGACACCCTCCTCCGGAAGAGGCCCTGGGTGTGTTTGTTGAAGTGCTTGGAGGCCCAGTTCTCGATGTCGGTCTCTGAGGACGGCTTGCGAAGCGTGAAGGTGGGGAACACGCAGCTGGCACTGGGCATCGCGCTCCGGGTCTGCCGGCCGCTCTCGAACTGGGCGCAGGCGCCGAGGTCCTCAGACTGGGGAGGAGAGGGGGGCTGTGAGGGGTGCGCGCCCCACGTGACCCAGCCAGGTGAGACGTGTGGCCCCTCGACCCCAAGCGGGCCCTGAAGCTGCTGGTGGGGCGAGGCCGGGCCTGGGCTTCCGGGGACCCAGAGAAGCCCTCCCTCTGACCTTTACCCTGCGGGCTCGGCCTCCGGGAGGTGCCTGCCCTGGTCCGGAGACTCAAGTTTGGGGGTGGCCAGCACGGGTCTGGGGGCAGGAGGGAGCCGCTGCCGCAGCCCCAGGTGGGAGGGGGCCCGGGTACGCCGCACCCCTAGTGCTCACAGGGCTCTCCCCAGGCAGGGAGCTGGACCGTGTGTGGACGCAGGAAGGTGCTGCCTCCTGCTGGCCTTGCTGTGGCCGTTTGGCTTCTGCTGGTTCAGATGGGAAAGGCAGCCCCACAAAGCAGCAGAAACCCCCAGGTGCAACATCTGACAGAGAAACGCACATGTCTCTGGGCCACAACGGCTGCACCCTCTTCCCCAGCAAAGATAGCGTTTGTAGTCTAGGGCATTGGGAAGAGTGATGCCATGCAGGGGGGCAGAGCCAGTCCTGAGAGGGCCATGGGCTGCGGCCCTCCGCTCCCGTGATGCTGGGAAGGGACAGCGTTGCCCCAAGCCGCACCCCCATCCCCCAACAGCCTCCACGTACCTGCACTCAGGTAACAGCCCCTCACCCAATACTCTTTGGGGGCTCCTGCCCCCTCTGTCTGGGAGGTGGGCTCTTGTCCCCAAACGCGTGCTGGCCTCCCCAACCCTTGGTCTTGAAAGCAGGGAAGGCACCTCCCTGGGCAGCGCCAGGAGTGGACCTCGGTCAGGCCCTTGGAGCCCACGCGTCCTGCTGTCCACATCACATGCTGGGAGCCGGGTGCCCCGGGACGCAGCTGTTCACACTCCACCTACCACCTGCCCACCCCCCCCACCCCCGCCTCCTCCCATCTGTCCTGACGTCCTCCTGTGTTACAAACCACAGACAGAAACACTGCTCTGAGCTCTCTAGTCTGGAGGAACACTAAGTGCCCCGGGGAATGCTGGCCACCTAAGATGCCGTAGTTCTTGGGCATGTTTTCCCCACCAGGACTGGGGGTGGACATGAGGATCCTGACCCCGGGAGGCCCTGTGGCCACTGCCAGCTCTGAGCAGAGGCCAGGGCAGACCCTCAGCCTTGGCTTCAGGCAGCAGACTGGTGTGAAAGGTCAGGGACCAGGAGGTGAGAACCAGGACACTGGGCCACACCAAGCCCTGGGCACCACGCTTCTTGCACGCAACCGGGACAGAAGGTGCACATGGATCCCGAGGGCCTGATGGATGTCCGTGCCCAGCACTGAGTAGAGAAGACACCGCAGGCTGGGCTTCTGCTTTGGCTCCAGCTGCAGCGTGGGGTTCTGGGAGCCACCTGGGGCTTGCTGAATGTGTCCTGGCCCCAGGCTCTGAGCCACCCAAGGAGCACCTGGTGCTCTACCTGCACAGCTCCTCACCTGAGAGCCATTCGCACGTGGAAGAACAGAGGCTCAGGGCTCAGTGGGCAGGTGGTGGCTTCTGTGGCCTGGAATCAGGACATGGCCTCTAGCCCCCTGGTGACCTGGCAGCACTGCTGGGCCTTGCCAGCAGCCGAGGTAAGAGACCCCCGTGCTGGCAGAGACCTGCGGGGCATCTACCGTCTCTCCTCACGCCTGCTGGGAACCGTGAAGCCACACCACCCCTGCCCGGGGACCCGCCCGCGGCCTTGCCCCTACCTGAGAGGGGTGGAGGTAGGGCTCCGGGGAGGCCAGGCTGGTCTGCACAGAGACGCTCTTCTCGAGCAGGACCTGGGGGAAGGCGAGCCTATCCAAGGCGCCCCTCTGCCAGTGCTTGCTCTCCTGCTGGGCCAGCGCCTCATCCTCGCTGAAGGCGCGCACCACAGGCCCAGGCATGGGCAGCGGCACGGCCCCGTCGCTCTCGTAGCCCGAGCCATCCTGCTGTGAGTCCCAGCTGCCCCTCTGCTTCATGTGCAAGTGGACCTGCTGTGCCTCCCAGGCCAGCCGGGCCTGAGCCAGGAAGGGCTCGGCCTCACCCCGGGTCCCGTCCCCCTCACGTGCCTCGCCCTCTGCACGCTTTGTGGGCGCCAGGCTGGGGCCGCACAGGGGCCGCTCCTCTGTCAGGGTCTGCTGGCCAAGCGGGTCGCGGTCCCCGGGGCCCTCGGTGGGCAGACTGGGGGCGTGGCACGCAGAGGGGTTCCTGCTCTTTCTCTTGCGTGTGCTGGGGGAGCAGCCCGTTGAGGACATGGTGTCCTGCTGGCTGGACCAGGACATGGCATCGTCCTGGGCCTGGGGCAGTGGCATGGGCGGCTGGGCGGACCGCAGCTCTGGCCCCTCCATGCTGCTGTAGTCCTCGGACATGACCCCCAGGCGCTGGTCACGCAGCAGGCAGGGGCTGGGCTGCAGGGAGAGGGAGCCGCCGCCTGGGTGGGGCGAGTACTTGTGCCTCGGGCCCGCGCGCAGCTTGGGGCTGGAGCCGGCCTGCTCCACGTACACCAGCTGGCGGACGTACTCCTTGCCAGCCGGGCTGTACTCCAGGCTCAGGTAGCGCTCAGGGCACTTCTGCCTGGTGAGCACCAGCTGCTGGTAGGGCGACGCGGAGGCCTGCTTGGGAGGCTTGCGGCTGGGAGACCGCCGAGGCGAGCTGGC
>RJWK010038087.1:0-20972 GCA_004363435.1 Platanista minor
CTGTTGTGACCTCTCCCGTTGCAGAGCACAGGCTCCGGACGCGCAGGCTCAGCGGCCATGGCTCACGGGCCCAGCCACTTCGCGGCATGTGGGATCTTCCCGGACCGGGGCACGAACCCGCGTCCCCTGCATCGGCAGGCAGACTCTCAACCACTGCGCCACCAGGGAAACCCTTGAAAACAGTTTTCATAAACCAAATCTGAGTTTATGTATAAGGAAGTGAATATTCTTCTTTAATTACCCACCTCCCTGCTTGCCGTGGGATCTGAAGGTGATGGTGAATCACATCCCCTCTCCTGAGAGTTCTCAACCAGATGGAGAAAAGTTTAGGAGTGAAGATCAGCTTTACTTTGGTAGTAAGATAAAATAGGAGTAGGCAAGGATTTGGGCCAAAATTGGGCTTCCTACTCTGTTCCCACATTTTTATGCCAACTTTTCCACCCAGTTTGAAAGGGTGGGTGGAGAGGCTTTGCCCTGATGACCTTACTTTTCACATAGTGGCAGTGTTACTGGACCAAACTTGGGTCCACTCACCCACACACAGTAAAGCCAATCTACTGACAGTGGGTTGTGCAGTGTTTATTGCAGGCATCAAACAAGGAGTACAGGCAGCTAATGCTCAAAAGACCTGAACACCCCTGGCTCTCAGGGGTGAGGGAGAATTTTGAGGGGTGTGTGATCAGCTCACGGACATTATTCTAATTGGTTTGTGGTGAGGTAACTGGGGGTCAACATCATCAACCTGATTCCAAACGGTCTGGGGTCTATGTGCTTGTGGTCATCATACAGTTAACTTCTTCCGGCTGGTGGGAGTTTCAGTATCTGCAAAATAGCTCTCGAATATGTCTCAGAATATTATCTCTAGCCCTTGAGGAGGAACTAAAGGTCCCTGACTTTGTTTAATGGCTAAACTATTATTACTTTGTCTTGCTTGACTGTTTTCCTATGTTTCTGCATTTTCTCACTTCTCTGATTAAATTTATTCTTTGGAACTCGGGGAAGGCCTAGGAAGGTAAAGTTTTTTCTACAAACAAGAGGCAGATGGAGGACATGTGGGGCGGGGTGCGGGGTGGTCCCTCCCGAGAAGACCCCATAGGGTCCTGCTTGGTTACAGCAGGGTAACGTCCTACAAGAAGACATATGTCCTGCAAACTTTCTGGACCTGCCAAAGCAAGGTGAGAGGAAAAGAAATCATTTTCTTCAAAAATTGTTCATTCATAGGGAATACAGCACTCTCTTTAGCAACATGAGGAATGTCATAATAAATGTCATGCTTACTACTGAACATGTCTGAATTCTTTTTTCCTCTTGCTAAAAATGTAGGACTCTGTAGATGCAATGAGGTGATTGGTGGATCAGCTGTCACAATATCCATGGTGTTCTTTTATTAGTGCTTTACTTAGGATTTTATATATTTCCTTCCTTTGGATTAAATGAATGGACAATGATCATTAAAGTGAAGAGAGTAAATTATGAGGAGTTTTAAAATAAGAGTTCAGTTTCAGAGCTAACAGCAGTGTTTATTGGTCTTTCTGTTTGGCTTAGGAATGATGGAGTAAACAGATCATTATGGCCTCATGACCTTCCTTATCAGGGGAAGATCTGGTAACTGAGCTATCCTTGAAACGAACTATGAGTCTTGCAACAAATGGAAACTCATGAATAGAGGTCTTATTTGTTTTTTTGGCTTGGATTGCTCAATAATGGTCCAAGATTTTGTGCAGAGAACCAAGGTTTGGTGTTGATCCAGGGTTTTGTATTAGGAGCCAATTTGAATCAAGAGCCAAAAGCCGAGGAAAGGTCAAAAGCCTTGATGGGGGAGGAAGGCTGGGGGCAGGGATGAGGAGGAAGGCTTCTCTGTTTGGCCTCTGTATCCACAATGGCTTAGATTCTCCCTCACCCTCAGCTCCTGCACTAGTGGAGGCTGGTCCTGTTCTTCGGAACTTCAGTCTCCCAGAACGTGGGCAGATGTGTACATATGGGTAAAGTTCTTTGTCTCAAAGGAGAAAGAGGAAAGTTAATGCCCTAGCAAATATCTAATTCCCAGCACATAGTGGGTACTCAGTAAATGCCCTTCTGCTAAATGAAAGTAGTTTGGAAATGGCTGTTTGGTTCAGGAAGACCCTTGGCTGTTTCACTGCTGATTAGCACCCGAACCAGATGGTGAAGAGAAGAAGATTGAGAGGGTGAAATAAACACAAGCCTGGCCATTACTTCTTAACACTGGTGAAAATAGAGTTGACCAGTTATAGCTGAAATGCAGTTACAATTGTGGATAATCATCCTTTGTCTCCTCCTCATCTCATAGGCACAGATGCTTGAGAGATGCTTGAGAGAGGTGTCTGTGGGATCATTTAACACTCTGACTTTATCACGTATTCATGTTAAGAAGAGTTTCATGTATTTTTTTCCTCTTTGTAATGTTATTGTGATTTATAATGAGAAATATATACATTTGGTTAGCAGCCGAGCCCAGTGAGTCTAGTAGATCAAAGCTCCTTTGGAAGTAGGCACCTTTATGAAAAACATCAGCTATCACTTTGTCCAATGGGATCCTCCAGCCGTGGTGACCTTGGGTACAGATGTGAGCCCCACCTTACCCTGTGGAAAGCCCAGCCATAAGTGTCAGAGGTCTGGTAACTCCTGGAGTGGGGAGGCAGCTCTTTGGGACACTGTGTACATTAGCTGGCACATGGTAGGTGCTCAGTCAACAGAGAGGAACTCCTTTATACATGCCCCGGAGAACAGCAGATGCCATATGACTGGTTTCCTGAGCAAGGCTGAGAGAAAAGCCATTCATCCTATAAACACAGAGAGGAAAGGGTTTGGTCTTACTAAGTCCACCATGTTAGTTAGAGCGGGACCCACACAAAGTTGTAAAGGACTTAAAGGTCACTCTTACTTACTCTCTCAAGGTCCTGATCTCTTCTCCCTTCTAATGTTATGTTCCTGTTTTTTTATAGTTCCTCCTCTGTGATCCATGTCATAATCACTTTTCAAGAGATCTTTGATTGAGTCATCTCGCTAAGGAGAAAATGACTAAGAAAACATTTATTTTGCCTATCCCAGACATATTTGTCTTTTATTGGGGTCGGACAAAGGAATAAAGCTCTAATCCAAAGGAGTACATTTCCAGCAGTGGAATTGAAGGTGGTGGATTAATTGGGATGGGCTAAACCACCATATCATCAATCAAATACAACAGAATTTTATATCCCATTCACACAACAATCCAGTGTGGATGTTTGGGTGACTGGATAGCTTTCCTTCACATGGCGATTCAGAGACCCATGTGCTAGGCCTTACAGGTGCATGCGGACAGCAGTGGAAGGGAAAGAGTGTAGAGAGGCCCCGCTGCTCTGTTAAAAGCTCCCATCAGGAAGTGGCAAAATCCCCTGTGCTAACATTTCACTGGTGAGAACTCAGTCCCATGGCCGCAAGGTCTTGCCCATTAGAGTCCTCTCACCCTGGGAAAAAAGGAGGATGGATTTGGGCAGATAATCAAGAGTTTCAGCCAAAATCCCAGAGTGTGGAGCTTTGTTGCTCTGGAGGGTGAAGAGAGGCAGATTTTTTTTCTCACACAGTCAGGAAACTATGTCCTGTAGCTAGGCACCACCTAAGCTGAAGCCTCGTGCTGTGGCTGAAACTAATTCCCAGGATTTTTCAGACCCACTAACTGTCATTTAACCCTTTGTAGTTTCCCCTAGGTTTGTAATGGTAGAAAAGTACAACATGGACTCGTATATAGGTGGCCACTCGACCCAGAGCCATTCACAAGCTCTTCCACTGCTCCAAGGAGACCCTGGACTCAAGGAGTCAATCCCACATGCCACTCGACCAGATGGGGCTCCTGCTCACTGACTCACGGTCCTTGCTTTGCTTGGGATCAGCCTGGCCCCAGGTTTCTCCTCTTTTTCTGTTTCTTCTCTTTTCCCTCAGCTATTTCACTGAAAATTAGCACCTGAACCAGGAGTAGCTAGAGATGGTGAGCTTAAACACAAGCCTGTTAATTACTTCTTAAAACTGGTGAAAATGGAGTTGACCTGTTGCAGCTGAAATGCAGTTAGAACTGTGGATGATCATCCCTTATCTCCTCCTGGTCTCAGATGCACAGATACTTGAGAGGTGTCTGTGATATTATTTAACACTCTAAATTTACCACATCTTCATGGGAAGAAGAGTTTAAAGAGTTTTTTTCTCACATGATGATATTGTGATTTATAATAAGAAGTATATTTTAGATCTTTGCCCCCTTTTTTACTCCTAAAGCCCTTAGAATTTCCTAAATGATGAGAGCAATAAATGTGTCTTTTATTATGTTAATGAGATGACTTGGAAAGCACTTAAGGGTCGGGGGCTGGTTGCCAGTGGAGCCAACGAAATGATTAGAGGGTTGGAACTTTCAGTCCCACCCACCGACCTCCGGGGAGGGGAGAAGGGCAGGAGGTTGCGCCAATCACCAACGGCCAATGAGTTCGTCAGTCATGCCTCTGTAATGAAGCCTCCATAAACCCTCCCCCCCCCAAAAAAGCTGGGTTTGGAGAGCTTCCAGGGTGGTGAGAGAGTAGAGATACCTGGAGAGGTCGTGGAAGCTCTGTGCCTTTTCCCCAAACCCTGCCTTATGCATCCGTCCCATGTGGATGTTCCTCTGTATCCTTTATCGTATCATTTAAGAAGAAACCAGTAAACGTAAGTAAAATCTTTCTGTGAGTTCTGTGTGCTCCTTTGGCAAATCAGTCAAACTCAAGGAGGGGATCATTGGAAGCTCTAATCTATAGCCTGTAGGTCAGAAACACAGGTGACAACCTGGGTTTGTAATTAGCATCTGAATGGGGAGCAGCAATCTGGCGCGACTGAGCCCCTAACCCGTGGGAATCTGATGATGTAGCTGGGTAGAAAGTCTCAGAAGTGAATTAAGTTGTAGGACACGCAGCTGGCCTGGAGAATTGCCTGGTGTGGGGAAAAACCCCGACACATTTGGTGATGAGAAGTGTCAGGAGTGAGATATTCTGTGTTGAGTAGTAAAGAGACACATGGGAAAGAAAAACAGAAGAAAGACTCATAGGAAGGAAAGACCGGGTTGGTCTGTTTGTTTCCTACACGGTTGGGAAGAACTGTAGTGTTTCCTTTTCAACAGTGTAACAAGAAATCATTGTAACAGTGCATGTTTATTGAGAGATTTTGTGTCCAGCATGGTCTTAAATACTTTATGTACATGGTTTCATTTAATTCTCACTAGAACCCTAATGAGAGATGCTTTTATTACCCCTATTTCATAGTCACAAAAATTGGGCCTTAGCCAAGCACACATACCTGGTAAGAAGCAGTGCTATCTGATTATAGAACCCAAGAGTTGAACCTTTATATTACCCTCCATATTCTAATAGCAAACTATGGCATACTTATTCTTAGAGAAAGTATGGTGAACATATTTTTCTTTTGAGAAAGTGAATTAATCTGTGATATTCGCCTTTCCTACATGCGGTTAGGGTGGAATGAAATATCGAGAGCTGAGATCTCCCATTCTATGTTGTTAACTCAGTCATTAAAGCAATGCTCCCTGGACAGACTTCATCAAACTAGCTAGCTGGCGATAGAGTACAGGCATACCATGTTTTGCTGCACTTCCATTCATTGCACTTCGCAGATACTGTGCTTTTTACATATCGAAGCTTTGCGGCAACACTATATCGAGCAAGTCTATTGGTGCCATTTTTCCAAGAGCATTTGCTCACTTCCTGTCTCTGTCAGTATTTGTAATACAATACTTCAAACTTTTTTCATTATTATATTTATTATGGTGATCAGTGATCTTTGATGTTACTACTCTGACTTGCTGAAGCCTCAGATTATGGTTAGCATTTTTTTAGCAATGAAGTATTTTTAAAATTAAGGTATGTATGTTATTTTTCTAGACATGATGTAAACATAACTTTTATATACACTGGGAAATCAAAAAATTTGTGTGCCTTGCTTTATCGCGATATTCGCTTTATTTCAGTGGTCTGAACCAAACCTCATCATCTCCAAGGTATGCCTGGGTCATGGAATTTAGACAACCCAGCCTACTATAAGAGGAGAAGAAAGTTAACAGCAAGAGAAAATGGAAGGCAGAGAGAGGGAGCCACACTGTGTACCTTTGTCCTCCACACACAGGACAGAATAGACGCTGCTGGTCCCAGTTCTGTTGACTGGTCTACCTAGCTTATGAGGGAGGTCGCCTGTGAGGTTAGATGGCTGCCATCATGCCTTACACTAAATCCGTTTCTGCCCTTTCTGTCCTGTAAC
The DNA here is from genome assembly GCA_004363435.1 of Platanista minor. Classification (NCBI taxonomy): domain Eukaryota; kingdom Metazoa; phylum Chordata; class Mammalia; order Artiodactyla; family Platanistidae; genus Platanista; species Platanista minor. The sequence goes on from RJWK010038087.1 coordinate 6,289, forward strand.
TCAACAAATTGCAAACATTTCTCTAGCAGGTGCTCAAGAAGGCGGCAATGAGTATAGAGCAGGCAGTTTGGGTCACCTGAGGGCATGCCAATAGCTGTGCCTAATGGCAATATCAGAAAGCCCAATTTGGCTCCAGAAAGTTCCCTTGAGCAATCCCTGATATGGTGTTGACTTTTGTGAGGCCTCAGCAATGCAGAGCACCTGCAAAAGGGCTTGTTAGCTACAGGAAGTCTCTTTTGCTGTTCAACTGCACCTCCAGATCAGAAACATCAAACTCTGGGCAGGCAGAGCCTGTCAGCAGCTCAGGGAAATCTTTCCTTTGGTTTCAGTTCACGAGGTTTAGCAACCTCTTCAGTCACCTGTGAAGGAACTGAAAACCCACAGTAAACTGCAGCCAACTCACCCATTTATAATAGTTATGACCATGCACACTATTTATTGCTGTAGAGTTCCAAGCACTGTAAAGCCCTTTTGAGAATTAGTCTCTCTACTCAAATATAGAATTTGTATGTTCTTTCCCCCCACAGAGCTTGCCCTTTCTCTGTTCTATTTCATAACATCTAAAAATAACGTATAATTTGCTATCACTATTTGTTTTTGTTTGTTTGATTTGCCCTGCAAAGACCTTTTATGATATATTTCTCCTGGATATATAGAGATCTTCTTCACCTTACAGTGAGGTTATGTCCTCATAAACCTATTGTAAGTTGAAAGTATCCTAAATGGAGAATGCATTGAATACACCTAAGACACCGAACATCATAGCTGAGCCTAGCCCATCTTGCACATGATCAGGTCACTTAATTAGCTTAAAGCTTGGGTAAAATCATCTAACACAAAGCCTATTTTTTAATAAAGTGTTGAATATCTCATGTAACCTGTTGAATACTGTACTGATAGTGAAATACAGAATGGTTGTGTGGGTCCAGAATGGTTGAAAGTGTATTGGTTGTTTACTCTCTTGATCACATGGTTGACTGGGAGCTGTGGCCGCTGCCCAGCATCATGAGAGAATGTGGTACCACATATCGCTAGCCCAGGAAAAGATCCAAATTCAAAACTCAAAATGTGGTTTCTACTGAATGCATATGGCTTTCATACCGTTGCAGAGTCAAAAAGTCATTAAGTAGAATCATTGTAAGTTGGGGACTATCTATAAATTAATTCCATTCATAGTAAAGTGACTTTGGAGATGATTGCAAAGCAAATTTTCAATTAAACAAGTCTCTCCTTCCTTCATACAATAAGTCTTTATTTACTGTATACTATGTGTCTGTACTCTTCTAGATCCTGGGGATATAGCAGCAAGTAAGAGACAAAGATCTCTTCCCTCATGGAAATGGGTGGCTTTCCTAAAGAAATAAAATATATAGCAACACAGATAGTAAAGGTCCTATTGAGATGAATAATCAGGGAAGCATAATAAGAACTAGGGAGTAGGGGTGGGACTGTAATTTCGAACTGACTGGGAAGGGAAGGTCTCACTAAGGTGACACCTGAGTAAAGATTTGAAAAAGGCAAGAGAGTGACGCTTACAGCTATGTGGGGAAAAACGACTTGTCAGAGAGAAGAGTGAGTGTGGTCATTTATATATAGGTTGATTCCTTTTGGTTCTTGTGTTGCGAAAGGGAGACAATAGTTCCATAATGATTGACTGTGTTTATGGCCGAAACCTATTGTAATGGACTGCGAGTTTGTGTTCCCCCCAAATTCACATGTTGAGACTAATCCTGATGTAATGGTGTTTGGAGAGGGGGTGTTTGGAGAAGGGGTCTTTGGGAGGTGATTAGGTGATGAGGGTGGAGCTCTCATGAATGGGATTAGTGCCCTTGCAAGAAGAAGCTAGAGAGCTCTCTCACTCTTTACCTCCCAGTGAGGATGCACCCAGAAGTAGGCAGTTTGTAACCTGGAAGAGAGCTCTCACCAGAACGCCACCATTCTGGCACCCAGCCTCCAGAACTGTGAGAAATACATTTCTATTGTTTATAAGCCACCCAGACTATGGTAACTTGTTTTAGTAGCTCAGAAGGACTGAGACACCTGTGAAATTAACTAATTGGTTTGGCAGGATAAAACTGTGTGAAGAAATCTCAAAAGATTTTGTCTAAAATGGCTGTGTTTAAAATAAAACAGTCAAACCTGTTTATATAAGGCATTGTTAAATTCAAACAAAACATACTATATTTTATCAAATAACTGATTTAACTGCATTTCATTTTGAAGCAATTATTTTTATGACAAATAACAGAAAAGCTTCTCTGATAGAGAAAAAGTAAAGGTATGAGACAATGATCAATACATTCAGGTAAAAAAAAATTAAGAAAGTAGATCTCATGTTAAGTGTTCTTACCACAATAAGATAAAATTTTTGAAAATGAATTCAGGTAAAAGTCTTTCTTCAAGGGCAAATTAACCTGACTTGGTTTTCCAGCTTCTATTTATGAGTCAAATAAATCTAATAATTTGAAGATACTTCATTTCGCAAGCCTGATATGATCCACATCCCTGAATCTTCTATTAATGACTGAGAATATCCCTAAACTGTTTTGTGTGTGGAATCAAGAATCCTGGTCATCCCCTCCATATCTGAATAACTGCACTGGGAAATCCTTTGGTGCCTATGCAATTATTATCCTATTTTCCAAAATGAGAAACTATAGGAAAGAAAATTGTAGGAAGACAAGAATGCTCTAACCCTTTAGCTGGTTTCATTCAATGGTGACTTTGTCAAAGTCCCAAGAAGAGAGGATAAGCATCCTTCATATCTGTCCTGTGTTGGAGAGGGGGCTCTGCTCTGGGCTTGAAGTGGGCCCATCACATCTTCACCTTCTTAAAGGTCAGTACAGTTTATGCCCTCAGCAAGTGTTCGGGAAACTTTTCTGTGTGGACACAATGATTAATTTAGTCTTAGAGTTCAAAGCCTCATTCTATCATTTTGAGTAAGTGACAGCACAAAGAGAGTACAGTTAAAAAAAAAAAAAAACAAACCCAAAGGCTGGGATCAAGGCTCTTTGGAAATGCACAGAAGTTTTCAGATAGGGCTCTGCAGTCCAGTCAGGCCTGACCTTGTAGGCTCTGCTCCTCCAAGGCATCTGAGCACTTAAGTTCACAAAAGGTCATGAGCCGCTAGACACTTCAAGTCTCTCATTTTAAACATTGCCAACATCCAGATAAGAATGTCTCTTTTTCATTTTCCTAGCTCCGTTTAAATGCACTAGGCATTTGTTACTGTTTGGGGACAATAGATAAGCAGTGACCTCTTCTTTGGTAGAGACCTCAAGAATCTGCCAGGATTTTCAAGGACATGCTCTCCAGCAGTGGTTTTAAACTTTTTCTTTGTTTTTCTATGTTTGTTTGCTTTTAATCTGAAGTGCATTATATGGCTTGTCAGCTAAATGGTTCTCTGTCTGGTGTGTTGTTCTTAATGATTCTCTGTGGCATCCTTTCCATTTCTCACTCCCTGATCACCAGAAGTTAATAACAGTAGAACTCTAAACAAATGAGCCACTATTTCCAAGGGACCGTTTCTGCCAGCATTAGATTATTTTTGTATTGTATGAAATGGTTTCCTAGGAGGATTTTATTTTCAGCAACCACAGTCTTTTTTGTTTCTTGATTTCATGGATGGTAGAAAAGCAAACAGTTATGGATATGTAGAAAAATGGTCTTTAAAATCTCCAGCTACATAGCATATAATTTCCCATAAAATTTTTATTGTGAAGCACAGAAGAGCCTTTTAGTGGAAGTAGTCACAGGTGCTTTAATATAAAGCTTGTATAGAGAGAGATTTTATAAGCTAAATTCTATATCCTAGGGCCCCTTTAAGTTCAGCAGGAGAACTAACCATAATGCTGTGATTTCAGCCTGTGAACCATAATTTTCCCAAACTGTTTATTCACTTGAAAATTGTGAACGGTTAGTTTCAGAAGCTTTATAATCTGTGAGAATGCCTTTAACTTCCCACCTACCACACACACACACACACACACACACACACACGCACACGCACACACACATGTCCCCTTCATGGGTCTAAGCTTGCCCTTTGCCTTAGACATCTCATGTTTGGGAGCTTAAGTTAGATTTGTTTTTAAAATCTCTTTTCAACCAATCCTTCCAAAACAAATCTGGTGAAGTCGATGCCATGCAGGGTTGAGACGTGGTGAACTGGCTGGGCAGCAACATGGGTTTCTGTATGGATCCAATACTGCTGGAGAAACTAGAAATTTTCCTAGAAGCTTGTGGGAGAAACTAGCTCTACTTTTCCAGGAGGTTGGTTTATTGACTCGTTCATAAGACTGTTGTTTTTACATTGTCTACTTTAAGTCAGGCATTTTGCCAAGAGTTGTGGATACAGATGGTTTTGACATCATTCCTGCCCTCGAGGAGAAATGACATTGGGATTCAGGCAAGTAAATTGTCTATGACACTGTACAGTAGGAGACTAGAAAAGGAGTGAGGGGGGCAGAGGATGCTAGACTACATCATGCGGGGTCAGGTGAAGTGTCTGCCAAGGGTACTGAAGTTGCAGAGCTCTTCGTACAGAAACCTTAGCCTTAGTGGCATGGTATAGCCTACTAGGTACTTTCCTTCGTGTGCAATACTTTTGCAATTGATAAAACAAATGGATCTTCCTCAACTGACATCAGACAAATGTGAAGAGAAGTGACATGCTGAGGCAAAACAGAAAGAGAAATGAGTACATTTCTAAAACTCTTAACATTTTTCCATTCATATGTTGTCAGTCATAGATAGAATAGCCATCTATAAGAACTGCTGTAGCCAAAGGGATTGTATGCACTGAAGAAAAGAGGGCGTCTGAGTAACTTGTCTAGGAATTAATGGCCATCTCTACTACTCAGGAAAAAAAATCCATCAGCCCTTTCTCCTGTTTCTCAGTGGCTAATGAACCATGTAAAACTCCATTTTTGTACAGCAAGTTGGCTATAAGGAGTGCTTAGGAGGAAATCAGCAGCAGCTAACGCCTAGAGTTAGTTAAATATCTCCCAGCATGGTATAAATCATCTTAAATGGAATTAATCCCCATCCTTTCAGTTTGTTTCCTAATGTGGAGTCCAAGGACCAGGTACATCAGAACCATATAGGATGCTTGTTACAAGTACAGGTTCTTGGGTCTCTCTTCCACATCTACTGATTAAGGATCTGTTTGGATAATGGCCCTAAACATGCATTTTAAAAATCAAATTCAGTGATTTTACGCACACCACAGTTTAGGAGTACTGCTACGGCAGTTTACAATCTTAGAGTACAATCTGGCATAGATATACATGTAAAGTAAGAACATAAAGAGAGATACAAGGAATACATTTAACCCATGAAAATAAATGTGGATAAAAAGAGAATAATAATTATTATACTGCAGTCCCAGAAAACACTGAAACACAATTTATATTGAGCATAAATGCATGAAGAAAACAAATTGATGCTTTCTTCCTGGACCTGCTAAGATTATAAACAATATCTTTCAGCTGGACTTGAAAAGAATTAGGGAGACCAAAAATCACTATTTATCAAATTTGCTGAATTATAAAATAGTTCCATCCATGTGGCATGAAACTACTAGATACGTTGCATATGTAAACAGCAGGAGGAAGGTTTACTATGGGTGCGGACAGAGACACAGATTCCTCTTCCGTGTATCTATCATGCCTTTCAAAGAAGGGGCAAACAACTTTAAATATGCTACATGCCTTTCAGCATTAGAATCCTCTCTGCTAATAAGTGCTAAGCACAGAGATGCTAATCGCTGACCAGTCTCAGATCCAGGAGCTTTAAGTAGCTTTCCTGACGGGCTTCATTGGCTTTTGCACTATGTGTATCTTGTTAGTGTTAAGTTCAAGGTCTATTTCATAGACACTAATGGTACCTTGGTATAAGTACAAATTTCAAACCAGAGCCAATTTTATTCCATGATAACAGTCAGGATCTGGGGTGAGGGGGTGTCCTACTACAACCAAGAAGAATTATACAAATTTTATCAGCAGCTTTACAATCAATTTTCTTTTTTTTTTTAATTTTCAAAATTTCTTTAATATCTGGCTTAATAATAAAAGAGCTGGATTGTCATAACTGTTTCTCCATTCAATCTATTACAATATTTTTTTATTATTTTTAAAAATTTTTATTGGAGTATAGTTGCTTTACAATATTGTGTTGGTTTCAGGTGTACAGCAAAGTGAATCAGTTATACATATTTCCACTCTTTTTTAGGTGTCTTTCCCATATAGGGCATTATAGAGTTCCCTGTGCTATACAGTAGGTCCTTATTAGTTATCTATTTTATATATAGTAGTGTGTATATTGTCAATCCCAGTCTTCCAATTTACACCCTCCCCAAGCAATTTTCTTAATTATCCAGGCTTGGGCAAATGGACATGCAGGTAGAATCTCACCTTTCCTTGGCCACTTTTCATTTCATAGCTGATGCTGACTCCTCCCTCCCTTGCTCTAACTCTCCCTCTTTCCTGGGGTTAAGTACGTTTTCCTAGCCACCCCTGCTAAACAAATAGTTCTGGGTTATGATCTGCATTGGCTGAAGCTAATTTGATGAATGAGAAAAAACAAAGTTCAAAAGTTTGCATCAGGTTCTTAGATTTTCATATGATGTAGGAAGAAAGAAAGAAAAAGTGATGGGGAAAGGGAAAAAGGAGGAGAGAATTATATAAATATGAAAAGAAAGCAAGATTATGCCAACTAGCCATTAGATGTCAGTATCATTTTATAAAGATCAAACTTGGAAGAGGAAACATTTTTACCTGTTATTAGGAGTAACAGTTTTTCTTTTCTTGTTATAGATTGAATTGTGTTGAAGATGTTGAAGTCCTAACCTCCAGTACCTGTGAATGTGAATTTATTTGGAAATAGGGTCTTTGCAGATGATCAAATTAAGATGAGGTCATTAGGGTGGGCCCTATCCAATATGACTGGTGTCCATAAAAAGAGGAAATTTGGGCCCAGAAATACACTGTGACAGAGGGAAAGCAATGTAAAGACATGGGGAGAATGCCTGAGGCTACCAGAAACTAGGAGAGACATGGAACAGATTCTTCCTTCCAGACCACAGAAGGAATCAGCCCTTCCAACACTTTGATTTCTGACTTCCACCCTCTAAAACTTGAGACGGTACATTTTTGTTGATTAACCCACCCAGTTCATGGTACTTTGTCATGGCAGCCCCTGGAAATGGGTATACTTCTTGAAAATACTTCTTGAAAATGATATTTAGAATTAAATATACTTCTTGAAAACGATATTTAGAATTAAGAAGAACAAATTAAAATGTTATGAAATTGTAGAACTTTGTGGGACATAAGAATTTTCTGGTTTGGTAAATGGACTGTTAGAAATTGAGAGTAGAAAAATAAGGTTGACAGGCAAGGTGGTAACTCAAGTTGAAGTCAAATTTTCTGAAAAGCAATGAAGATAGAATTACCATGCATTAAAATAACAGAGACAAAGTACAAAAGCTCTGGGTCTCAAGTTAATCTCAGGCCACTGGGTGTGGACTGATAGAGCTGACAGGGCTCTTATAATATGGCACTAACTCCCTTTTTTCACATGATGAAATTGAGGTCCGGGAAGTTAAACTGCTGGCCAAAAAATAGCTTTTAGCTTACAAAGCTGTCACATTGGATATATGAACAGAAGCTTGATATAGCAGAACCAATTCCATATACTTTATTACACGAAGTGATTAACTCAGAGACAGGCATCATTGTCTGCCAGTATGATTCCAGAATCCAGCCTTGGCGTAGGAGGCAAGGGTTTTAGGTTTCTGCTGGGAGACTTTCAGTCATTCAGTAGCTACATGCCATGTTTACTCACCTGAAAGGAGCAAGGAAATTAAGGTTTCAAGGGACACAGGAGTAATTATTCCCTCCATATCACATTTATTTTATATGGTTTGAAGGTGACATGCAAGATAATCAGGTGATGTCTCCCACTTTCGCTCCCTCCCTCCCTCCCTCCCTCCCTCCTCTATTATCATTAGATGATAAGCAGGAACTGTTACAGAATCGACTAAAATTCATGGACACAGTATTAGAATCTCTAAGATCTCAGGCTGGATGGCAATTTTACACAGCAAAGGAAAACAGGAAATCTTGAATGCTACAATTGAAAGTGAGCCCCATTTATCAAGACCTCCAGGTTTGGAAGGACTCGTTGGACATCGTTGCAGGATGTCTAACAAGAATCATAATTTGATGGAGCAGTGGCTTCATTTCTGAACTAAAAGCTAATATTCATAAACTGCTGGTATGCTTCGCTGAGAAACTCTTATCTCCTAAACTTAGAAATTGGCTCTAATTTTTAGGAGCTATGCCTCAAGAAATATACTTTTCAGGTTGGCTATCTCACCTATCATGGTATTCTCTGATAATTATACACATAAACTCAAATTAGGGCAGGGATTCTGTACTTTGGTCAACTTTTTTCTATCAAAGTAAGCTTTCATAACCCCTAACAGGAACTAAAAGAAATCCTTATTTTAGATTTGCAGAAAAAAATGTGAAGTACAAAGGGTTCCCGCATACTTCACATCCAATCTCCTCTATCATTATTAGCATCTTACATTAGTATGGTACATTTGTTACAATTAATGAACCAATATGATACATTATTATGAACTAAAGTTCATACTAACTCATATTTCCTTAGTTATTACCCACTGTCCCTTTTCTATTCCAGGATACCACATAACATTTAGTTGTTACATCTCCTTACACTCTTATTGGCAGTGACAGTTTCTCAGACATTCTTAGTTTTGATGACCTTGACAATTTTGAGGGGTACAGGTCAGAGAATGTCCCTCTGTTGGGGTTTGTCTGATGTTTTCCTCATGATTAGACCAGAGTTATATGTTTGAGGGACAAAAACCCCAGAGGGAATGTGCCATTTGTATCATATTTCAGGGGTATATAGTACCCATCTCACTGTGACATCACTACTGGTGTTAAACCTTGATCGCCTGGCTCAGGTCATGCTTGTCAGTTTTCTCCACTGTAAAGTTACTCTTTTCCCCTTCCTGAACTGTACTCTTTGGAAGAAAGTCATTCTCTACAGCCCACATGTAAGGAGTGGATAGTTAGGCTCCACCTCCTTGAGGGAGACATTTCCATGGATTAGTTTTAATTCTTATGCAAAGGAAACTTACCTGTTCCCTCCATTTATTAATATATTTGATCATTTATTTATATCAGTATGGACTTAGGAACATTTTTATATCTTGAGTTACAATCCAGTACAACTTTATTTTGTTGATTAAATTGTTCCAGCTTTGGTCATTGGGAGCCCTTTCATTTGGCTCCAGTATTCCCTTTGATACATACCCATCACTGTGGGGTATTTTTTTAAACCCTTCTTTACATAGTGGCACTACAGATATCCAGGGCTCATCTTGTTTATTTCCTGCTCTAGTCCTAGAACCAGCCATTTCTCGGTTCCTTTCATTGGAGAATGGTATAAAGATCTGGGCACTAAGTTTGCTCACTGCTACTGCAATATTGTTTCTCATAGGCCTTCTCAGCTGACAGAGCAAGGAAATGTATGTGTATAATAACCCTTACATATACATCTATTGAAAAATATATGTAGCCATCTGTATCTACATTAGGCTACATGTGAGTTCATATTGATGTCTCCAACTCTAATCCATTGTTACATGAGTCATTCTAGCCTCTTCCCCTTATCTTACCATTCATTTACGTTACTTATCTCCCATTCAAACCAGCTGCTTTTCACTTATATAATGTTTGCTTCTAGTATATATGTATAGTGGTATCAAAATTATTAACCAATACCCCCATGGGAAACAAATTTATCAACTAGAGTACAGTGCTTATATACAATTTCTTTTGCTTTCAGTCTTACACACTCCACTCTTTTCCAAAGTTACCTTGATCAGGACCTTTTCCCTCACGTTCTTTTGTGAGGTTTTTTCATACATTTGTGATACAGTTAGATTGTATTGTCACATTCTCCATTCCATCCTTGGATCCCCTGACCTCCTATGTGATTTTTTTTTTTTTTTTTTTTTTTTGCGGTACGCGTACCTCTCACTCTTGTGGCCTTTCCCGTTGCAGAGCACAGGCTCCGGATGCGCAGGCCATGGCTCACGGGCCTAGCCACTCTGCAGCATGTGGGATCTTCCCGGACCGGGGCACGAACCCGTGTCCCCTGCATCGGCAGGCGGACTCTCAATCACTGCGCCACCAGGGAAGCCCCTCCCCTATGTGATATTTTGAAAATTTGCTTTAAGATTCATTCTTTGTACTGTAAACTTCTATGGGTTTTGACAAATTCACAGTGTCATTTATTCACCATTGCAGTATCAATACAGGATTGTTTCAGAACCTTAAAAAATGTCCTATGTTTCACCTATTCAGTGTGTCCTCCACCCTTAAAACTCTGCCAACCATTAATTTTTTTTCACCATTACCAGAAATGTATCTTTTCCAGAATGTCATATAATTGGAATCATGTATGTTCTTTTTCAGGCTAGCTTCTTTCACTTAGCAATATGGATTTAAGATCCATACATGGCTTTTTGTCATTTAATACCTCTTTTTTTTATCACCCCTGCTAAAAACATTCCATTGTAGTCATGCACCAGTTTGTTTACTCATTTACCTTTTGAAGGACATCTTGGTTGCTTGTAGTTTGGGGTATGAATACTGCTATAAACATTCTAATACAGATTTTTGAGTGGACATACAGTTTTATCAATTTGGGTAAATACATAGGAGTGTGATTACTAGATTGTATGGTAAGACTGTGTTTAGCTTTGCAAGAAATTAATAAACTGTCTTCTAAATCGGCTGTGCCATTTTACAATCCCACCAGCAAATAATGAGAGTTCCTGTTGCTTCACATTCTCACCAGCAATTGGTATTATCAGTTTTTTAAAAAATTTTAACCAAACTAATGAGTGTGCAGTGCTTTCACTTTGCTGTTTTAACTTGTAATTCCCTAATGATGTATGATGTTGAGTCATATGATTATTTGCCATCTGTATATATTCTTTGGTGAGATGTCTAAGGTGTTTTTTCTGTCTTTTTTTTTTTTTTTTTTTTTTTTTTTTTTTTTTTTTTTTTTTTTTTTTTTTTTTGCGGTACGTGGGCCTCTCACTGTTGTGGCCTCTCCCGTAGCGAAGCACAGGCTCCGGACGAGCAGGCTCAGCGGCCATGACTCACGAGCCCAGGCGCTTCGCGGCATGTGGGACCTTCCCGGACCTGAGCACGAACCCGCGTTCCCTGCATCGGCAGGCGGACTCTCAACCACTGAGCCACCAGGGAAGCCCTCTGTCTATTTTTAAACTGTGTTTTTCCATTTTTGACTTTTAAGAGTTTGTTTGGGGTACAAGTCCTTTATCAGATATGTGTTTTGCAAGTACTTCCTTCCAGTCTGACTTGTCTTTTCATTCTCTTAACAGTGTTTTCCACAGAGCAAAAGTTCAACTTAACAATTTTTTTCTTTCATGGACTATGCTTTTGGTGTTGTATCTAAAAAATCATCACCAACACAAAGTCACATAGATTTTTGTCTCCTAGAATTTTTATACTTTTAGAAGAAACTATAGAAGAAGTGTTATAGCTTTCCATTTTATATTTGGGTTTATGGTGCATTTTGAGTTAATTTTTGTGAAAAGTGTAAGGTCTATGTTTAGGTTCATCTTTTTGCATATGGACATCCAGTTTGTTTTAGCATCATTTATTGAAAAAAGTATCCATTGTCCACTGAATTGCCTTTCCTCCTTTGTCAAAGATCTACTGACTATATTTGTTTGGGTCTATTTTTTTTTTTTTTTTTTTTTTTTTTTTTTTTTTTTTTTTTTTTTTTTTTTTTGGCTTTCTAGTCTGGTCCAATGATCAATGTATTATTCTTTCACCAATACCATGCTGGTATTGATTACTGGAGCTGTATAATAAGTATTGAAATTGGGTACTGTAAGTCCTCTATGTTCTTCTTCAGTATTGTGTTGGCTATTCTAGGTCTTTTGTCTTTTCATATAAATTATAGAATCATTTTGTCAATTATCTACAAAATAACCTCTTGGGGTTTTGATTGGGTTGCACTGAAGCTATAGAACAAGTTGGGAAGAAACGACATCGTAACAGTATTGAGGCTTCCAATCCATAAACATGGAATATCTCTGTTAATTTAGATCTTTCTTGATTTCTTTCATCAGAGTTTGTAGTTTCCTGTATACAGATTTTGCATATATTTTGTTAGTCCTTCACTTTTTGTGCTACTGTAAACAGTATTTTTTAAAACCTTCACATTTCACATTGTTCATTGCTGTTACTTAGACAAGCAATTGAATTTCTTGTATTAACATTGTATCCTGCACACTTGCAATATTCACTTTTTCATTCCAGGTGTTTTCTTGTCAATTTTGGGAGGTTTTCAACATCAGCAATCCTGTCATTTGTTTAAAAAAAAAATATTTTTCCCTTTTCCAATCTGTGTACTTTTTTTAATTGCATGAGTTCTTATATGATGATGAATAGGAGTTGTGAGAGTGGACATCTTTGCCTTGTTCCTAATCTTAGGGGGAATGTGTGCAGTTTTACACTACTAAGTATGATATTAGCTGTTGGTATTCTATAGATGTTCTTTACCAAGTTGAGAAAGGCCATTTCTTTTTTTTTTTCCCTGTTTTTTATGTTACATAAAAATTGTATACATTTTGGATTGTACAATATGATGTTTTGATATCCATATACATTGTGAAATGACTGCCATCATCAAGCTAATTAACATATTTGCCAATAGTTCCTTCCTTCCTTTTAGTGGTGAGAACACTTTAGATTTACTCTTAGCAAATTTCAAGTATACAATACATTATTATTAAAATGGTCATCATGATGTACATTAGGTCTCCAGAAGTTATTCATCTTGTAACAGAGTTTGTCCCCTCTGACTCACATCTCCCTTTTCTTCCTACCTCCAGCCCCTGGCAACCACCATTCTACTCTGCTACTATGAGTTTGACTTTTTTCTTAGATGCTACATGTAAGTGAGATGCTACATGTAAGTGAGATCAGCAGTAAATTTGTCTTTGTGTGTCACACATGACAGGATTTCGTTCCTTATCAAGACCTTATAATGTTCTGTTGTGTCAGAGAGAGAGAGAGAGAGAGAGAGAGAGAGAGAGAGAGAGTGTGTGTGTGTGTGTGTGTGTTCTTTATCCATTCATCCACAGGTGGATAGTTAGATTGTTTCTATATCTTGGTTACCATGAATAGTGCTGCAGTAAACTGAGAGTGCAGATATCTCTTAGAGATGATGATTTTATTTCCTTTAGATATATACCCAGAAATGGGATTTCTGTATTATATGATGGTTTTATTTTTAATTTTTTGAGGAAACTCCATACTGTTTTCCATAATGGCTATAAAACTTACATTCCCACCAATAGTGTGCAAGGGTACTCTATTCTCCACATCCTCACCAACACTTATTATCTTTTGGCATTTTGGTAATAGCTGTCCCAACAAGTATAAGGTAATATCTCATTGTGGTTTTGATTTTAATTTCCCTGATAATTAGTGATGTTGAACATCTTTTCATATACCCGTTGGTCATTTGTGTGTCTTCTTTGGAAAATATCCAGGTCCTTTGTGCATTTCTTAATTAGTTTTTTGATTGCTTGTTTTGGCTTTTGCTATTGAGTTGTTCCTTACATATTTTAGATATTTAGATATGGTTATTAGATATGGTTTTCAAAATATTTTCTCCCATTCTGTAGGTTACTTTTTGATTTTTCTAATTGTTTCCTTTGCTGGGTAGAAGCTTTATAAAGTCTGTAGACCCACTTGTTTTTGTTTTTTGTTACCTGTGCTTTTGGTGTTAAATTCAAAAAATCATTGCTGGGGCCAAAGTCAAGGAGATTTCCCCCATGTTTTCTTCTAGAAGTTTTACGGTTTCAGGTCTTAAATCTTTAAATCATTTTGAATTGATTTTTGTGTATGGTGTAAGATAGTGGTCCAATTTCATTCTTTTCAATGTGGGTAACCCATTTTCCCAACACCATTTGTTGGAAAGGCAATCCTTTTCCCATTGTGTACTCTTGGTGTCTTTGTCGAAGTTTAGTTAACCATATATTCATGGGTTTACTTCTGGGCTATTTATTCTGTTCTATTGGTCTATGTGTCTGTCTTTATGCCAGATCAATACTGTTTTGATTACTATGGCTTTGTAATATAATTTGAAATCAGAAAGCATGATTCCTCCAGCTTTGCTTTTCTTGCTTAAGAACACTTTATCTATTTGGGGTCTTTTGTGGTTCCATACAAATTTTAGAATTTTTTTTCCTGCGAAAAATGCCATTGGAATTTTATTTTTATTATTATTATTATTTTTTACATCTTTATCGGAGTATAATTGCTTTACAATGGTGTTAGTTTCTGCTTTATAACAAAGTGAATCAATTATACATATACATATGTTCGCATATCTCCTCCCTCTTGCGTCCCCCTCCCTCCCACCCTCCCTATCCCACCCATCCAGGTGGTCACAAAGCACCGAGCTGATCTCCCTGTGCTATGTGGCTGCTTCCCACTAGCTATCTATTTTACGTTTGGTAGTGTGTATATGTCCATACCATTCTCTCACTTTATCACAGCTTACCCCTCCCCCTCCCCATATCCTCAAGTCCATTC